>LYNE01000236.1:41404-53868 GCA_001662545.1 Rosa x damascena
TAAAAAAAAAAAATGAAATCACAGAAAACATTACACTCTATCAACTTCAACCAATTAAAAATTACAAATGAGTGCCAAAATTTTGCAACATTTTTTCTTTTCTTTTTGAAAATGTCATGAATAACTGCTGGTCTCAAATTCCTCTCGCAAAAGTAATTTCATAGCACACAACAGATCAAAATGCATAGTACTTGGAGGTAAAAAAAAATATAAAAAAATTCAATGTATATGAGCAATTTCAAATCAGCCCTGAACTGATCTTAAGATTTTCTCCTCTTGCTTAATCATATATGCATGCAATTAATAAGCATAGCTTCCTCTATACGATGGACAAATTTACCATATGTGTTCAAGGTCTTAATTTCAAGTTCTTAATGCAGAACACTTCATCCCAAAGATTGCTCCATAAGATGTCAAAGGTGCACAAATTTACAACACTGACGAATTCATGAAATTTTGAAATGGCTAAAACTGAAAACATTGTAAACTGAACTTGGAAACCTATCAAATGACCTTTGCTGTATTTTTTGAGGTTGAAATAAAAGAAAACATAATCCTTGAAACATAGCCCAAAAGTGCAAGCTGAAAATTGCATTGGCTTGAAACAAAGATCATTCTAATCAGAACTACAGGTTGACTATTAAATCACAACTATAAACAAATGAAACAAAGATCAACTTGGATCGTGATTTCTGCAGAATGATACTATATTACTCAATGGAAAGCAGACAACAAAGAAGTAGATCTCAGGCCTGTGTATGAAATCAAAACCTGTAACTAAGTGAGGTTTGCAGTGCAGACCAAGTATTTATGATCAGTGATGCTAATTCATTAATTGTGGTCCACCATTTCCTCGCTTCTTATGATTACAATACAGTTTGCTTCTCATCTAGATGAGCGAACAATTACATGGAACATAAGATCAACCAAATCAACCCTTCACAAATAAATGGTTCAAGTGACGAAGAAAGTAGGCATCTTCACAAAATGACCACTGAACATATAAAAAAAGGAAATTGCATAGAACTGGAACTTACTCGGTCCGCAGCTGCCTGTAGGGTCCGCTGATCTCCCCACTCCCCTTTTCTAGTAACATTTACATATTTAAAAAAAAAAATTATAATTAGTTTAGCTTTAAGTAACAATTAGATACAAATGCAAGTGTCCCATACTTTGCAGTAAAAATCAATAGGCATGAAAGAAGATATGCCTTAATTTTTTCATCTTCCTCAGGTAAATTTTGCACTTCATCAGGACATAAGCTTAATTTTCAAATGTTTAATGTTTAAAACACTAATATCTAAAGCTGCCATAAAATTTAGATTAAGCAGATTATGCCTAAAGCTTTAAAATTAGATTATTCAATCAGATTGGTATTGATTCTCAAATATCTAATATTTAAAACACTAATGTCTAAAGCTGCCACAAAATTGACAGTAAGCAAGTTATGCCTAAACCTTTAAAATGACTATGATTCAAAACGTTTCAAGCTATGTCTCTGGTGTTTACCAATTTCAAAATTTTAATTAGATGACGGCTCATTTTTGATTTGGGTAACAACAATCTTGTCAAATAAAAGCACAAATAATTCTCAATCTCTATGAAAGTCTTAAAACAAAAACCAACTTTAAAATCATAAACTCACAAATCAAGGAAATTAAACAAACTGCTAAACACCAAGAACATAACTTGAAACCTCTCCAATCAATCATCAACAACCCTAAACCCGCAGACAAACAAAAAACCCCCCCAAAACGCACAAACCCATATCAATTCAAAACCACCAACAACAAAAGACCCAATCAAAAACCATAGAACCCAATCTGAAACCAAATACCATTATCGGTGACAACAAAATTCTGACCATTTAACGAAAGAAAGAATCCCAACCAAGCAAAAAATATGATGAGAACAAAAGAAAAGCCTGAACCTGCCCCAAAAACTCAATATCGTTGCTGCTTGATCCAAACCCAACTCAATTCGTTCGTCTTCGATCATCCAGAATACGTTCCCTGTGTCTCTCACGACCGGTAGATTCTGGAGAGCGAAAATATATAACCCAAGGGCAGAACCGGCATTTTACTGCCAAAAGAACAGACCGAGGAAGGGCATAACCGCCATTTCACTATTTTTTTACTGTTAAATGAACGGTAAGTCTCCTTTAGTACATAGTAAATTACTTGAGTCCAAAGGAACGAAACACAAACCTGGACGTGTTCCTTGCATTGTGGCGATCGACAGTGGCTTCTGCTGGAAAACAGAGGTCGTTGGTTCTTAACTGTCAAACACCCACTCTCTCTCAGCTAGTGATATATCACTAGCTAGTAGTAGTTTTCCATAGACAATGCCGAGGCCAAATGTTTCTAGTCTAGGTAAGAGAGGCTCCGGCGACGTTGATGACTCCCTCCCTGACTGTAAACGGCCTCGTCCGGACCTCCCTGAGATACTTGTACGAGTAGCTGACATGCCCAGGTGGAGTCGAAAAGCCTTTGACGGGATCCATGAGCTGAACAGGGTGGATAGTATTGTTTATGATACTGCCCTGTTTGAGACCGACAACATCCTCCTGAGTGCTCCAACTGGACCCGGGGAAGGTAATGTTGCCATCCTCACCATTCTCCAGCAGTTCAGTATAAATATGGATAGATGTGATGATTATAGTGTAAATCACAGAGGGTACAAAGTATTGTATTTGGCTTCTGCAACAGCTATTGTTCGTAAGGTGGTGGCACATTTGAGTACAAGATTGAGGTATTTTGGTGCCAAGGTGAAAGAAATGAGTGGTCATGACCATACCCTCACTCACTCACAGATTGAAGAGACTCAGATTATTGTCACAACTCCTAAGGATTGGGAAATGATCACAAGAAAGTTTGGAGAACACACTTGTACACTGGTCATTATCGATGGAGTTCATCTTCTCCACTCTACTAGAGGCCCCGTTCTTGAAAGCATTGTTGCTAGAACGGTTAGGATGCTGGAGACCACCAAGAAACATACCCGATTGGTGGGTTTATCTGCTGTGTTCCCCAACTATGAAGATGTGGCGCGATTCTTGCGTGTTGATGATAATGGTCTTTTTAATTTTGACAATAGTTGCAGACCTGTTCCTCTTTCTCTCAAGTGTGTTGGAATGGAGGATAGAAACCCACTGAGTAGGTTTCAATTGATGAATCAACTCTGTTATGAAAACGTGATAGCTGTGCCAGGAAATCATCCTGTTCTTATTTTTGTCCACTCAGAGAACCAGACAGTCGAAACAGCTCGCTATATAAGGGATACCGCAGTTGCTAATGGTACCATTGATGCATTTAAGAAAGAAGGCAGTGTGACCATTCTTCAAAGTAGTATTAATTCGGCTGAGAGCAACGATCTTAAAGACCTTCTGCCATATGGTATTGCTTTTCATCATGCGGGGTTGAGCAGGGATGAATGCCAAAAAATTGAGGAGCTCTTTGCTGATGGGCGTTTACAGGTTTTGGTTTCTACTGCGACACTCGCTTGGGGTGTGAATGTTCGAGCTCATACTGTGATAATAAGAGGAACTCAGGTTTATGATCCAGAGAAGGGTGCATGGACTGAAATAAGTACTCTGGATGTTATGCAGATGTTAAGTCTTGCAGGAAGACCTCAGTATGATTCAATTGGAGAAGGGGTAATCATTACCGAAGACGACAAACAACAGGACTACTTATCTTTGTTAAACCAAGGAGTTCCTATTCAAAGTTATTTCAGGTCCAGTTTGGAAGATCAATTGAATGCTGAAATCGTCCTTGGGACTGTCAAAAATTTCAGTGAAGCTTGTACATGGTTACAATACACTTACCTGTATGTTCAATGGGAAGGTGATCAGAGACTCTGGGGCTTGGAAGCTGCTGATCTACCAAGAGATGTTACATTGAAGGAGAAGGTACAAGACTTGGTCATTTCATCTGAGTCCTTCATTTCCTATTTTTTTTTCTTTATGTTTGTGTGCCTTGTTGTCTTTTATTCAATCTTGATAGAAGTGAAGTTTATATGTGTTCTTGCTGGGTTAATATCTGGTTTTGTTTGCTGACTTATTTGTATTTTGTTCTCGCTGTTCTAAATCTTGATATTGTACTTTTTCATGTCACAGTTTCTATCTCTTATGGATATCTAATGTTGTCTTACCCTGTTGTTTTCAGATCACTACTGCTGCAAGCATGTTGGCCAGTAAAAAGTTGATCGAGTATGATGAGAAGAGTGGATATTTCCAGGTTACAGACTTGGGTAGAATTGCTAGCTATTACTACATAACTCATACAACAATATCTGCATATTACAAGCATGTGGAGCCAACAATGGAAGGCATCGAGTTTTATCAATTATTCTCCACTAGTGAGGAATTTAAGTATGTCACTGTTCGGCAGGATGAAAAGATGGAACTAGAATCATTGAATATCGATTTTCGAGTCAAGGAAAGCCTTGAAGAGGCCAGTGGCAAGATTAATGTTTTGTTGCAAGCATATATTTCACAGAAGAAGCTTGAAGAGCTTTCATTGACATATGACATGGTTTACATTACTCAGGTTTGTACTGTCAATGCTGCTCTTACTTTCCTGTTTCTTACTTGAGCTACCGTTACTGAAGCTTGCTCTTCAGAAAGTATTCTTCTAATCTTGTCGTTCTGTTTATTATCTGAAAAGATTTTCACTCCAGTTGGTCTGGCTTGCTATTCTTGGCCTTCGTTAATTTGTCTGTTTTTTCTCTTACCTATTTGTTTTCTTTTGGTCAGTGTGCTGAGCGTTTTCTACGAGCTCTTTTTGAGATTATTGTGTTGAAATGTGGAAGAGCTCAACTAGCTGTGCAGGCTTTGAACTTGTGTAAAATGGTTAACAAGAGGATGCGGAGTACCGAAGCACCAATTGAGATAAAGCTTGCAGCATCAGTGCAACCTATTACTCGCACTGTGTTAAGGGTTGAGCTTACTATTAGTACACCAGACTTCCCACGGGAGGATGGAGTTCATGGATGTGCAGAGCCATTTTGGTTAATAGTGGAAGGTAACAAACAATCTATTCATCATGAATATTTTCTGCTCAAGAATGAGGATCACACATTGAACTTTACAGTGGAAATTCCCGAAGAGGTGGAACCTCAATACGTCATTCACGTGGTGTCTGATAGGTGGGTTCATCAAGAAACTAGTGTGAATCTTAATGTTGAGCACCTTCAGTTACCTGAAAAAAATCCTCCACCTACAGAGTTGGCGCGTTTGAATCAAATTCCTGTGACTGAATTAATGAATCAAGATTATGAAGCTTTGTATGATCTTGAGCATTTTAATCATGTCCAGAGTATGGTCTTCAAACGTCTTTATTATTCCGATGACAATGTATTAGTTGCTGCACCAACAGGGTGTGGCAAGATTATATGTGCAGAGTTTGCTGTATTGCGGAATCATCAGAAGGATGGTGACAAGATGCGTGTTGTGTATATTACACCTATGGAATGTCTTGCTAAAGAACGGCACACTGACTGGCAGAGGAGATTCGGAAGATCATCAGATGGTCTCGAGCTGTGTGTTGTTGAATTAACAGGAGACACAGTCACCGACTTGGAACTACTTCGGAAAGGTCAGATTATTATCAGCACTCCTGAGAAATGGGATGCTTTGTCTCGGAGCAAGAAAGGGAGGGGGCATGCTCAAGAGGTTAGTCTTTTTATTATAGATGAAGTTCACTTGATTGTGGGTAAAGATGGCCCAGTTTTTGAAAATATAGTCTCTAGGATGAGATACATATCAAGTAAAGGTTCGAAGAAGATCCGGATTGTGGCTTTGTCCACTTCTCTTGCAAATGCAAATGATGTTGGAGAATGGATAGGGGCTACCTCTCATGACCTTTTCAATTTTGCTCCTGATGCGCGCCCAGTGCCACTGGAACTACACATTCAGGGGGTGGATTTAGCTAATTTTCATACAGTGATGCATGCACTGGCAAAATCAACACACACTGCAATTGTTCAACATGGGAAACCTGCTCTTGTGTATGTTCCTATGGGGAAACATGTGCAAGTAACAGCTCTGGATCTGGTCACTTACTCGGATGCAGATGGTGGTGGTACACCATCATTTTCAGAATGGATAATGGAGTCCATAGAGAACATTAGTGATAAAACTTTGAGACGCACTTTGAGCCATGGAGTAGGCTACTTGCATGAAGACTTGACCACTTACGATCAAAACATAGTGTCAGAACTTTTTAAAGCTGACCATATTCAAGTGTGTGTCATGAGTGGTTCAATGTGTTGGGAAGTGCCTTTGTCTGCCCGCTTGGTGGTTGTGATGGGAACCCAATATGATGACCAGGAAAATTTTCATTTTGAATACCCTGTTACTGATCTATTGCAGATGATGGATCATGCTGGTCGCCATAGGAGTGGTGTATCTGGGAAATGTGTCATCTTCTGCCAAGCTTCTCGCAAAGCATTCTACATGAAGTTCTTAAAGGAAGCACTCCCTGTTGAAAGCCGCTTGCACCATTACCTACATGATTATCTAAATGCAGAAGTTGTAGCAGGAATAATTAAAAAGAAGCAAGATGTTGCTGATTACCTCAAACAGACCTTCTTGTACCAGAGGCTTAAGCAAAATCCAAGATATTATAATCTACAGGGGGATCTTTCTGATTACCTCTCACAGCTTGTTACAGATACACTGTGGGAGTTGGAAAAAAGAAGGTTAATCTCTATAGAGAATGGCGAGGATCTTTTACCTTTGTCTTGTGGTAGGATTTGTTCAGACTACTACATCAGATATACTACCGTTGAGCATTTCAGACGTTCCTTAACTTCAGAAACAAAGATGAAGGGTCTTCTTGAGATTCTAGCTCATGCTTCAGAGTATTCACAACTTTCTCTACGACCCGGAGAAGAAGAGGTGATTCAAAGGTTGATTAACCAACAGAGATTTTCCATTGAGATTCCCAACTGCAGAAATCCTCATGTCAAAGCAAATGCTCTGCTTCAGGCCTATTTCTCAAGGAATCAAGTGGGTGGGAACCTATCATCGGACCAGCGTCAGGTCCTCCTTTCTGCAAGTAGGTTGCTGCCTGCAATGGTCTGGATCATTTACAGAAAGGGCTGGCTACAACTTGCTCTCCTAGCTATGAGAGTCAGCCAGATGGTCACTCAAGGAATGTGGGAATATGACTCGATGCTTCTACAGCTTCCCCACTTTACAAAGGAAATGGTAGAGAGATGCCAGCACAATGAGGGAAAGAGGATAAACACTGTATCTGATTTGGTGAACATGAAGAAGGATGAGAGACATGCACTACTTGAGACCATACTTGAGATGACAGATAACGAGATGGAGGATATTGAAAGATATTGCAGACATTTTCCCAGTAATAAACTGACAAAACTTAAATTTCGGAAGAATGAAAGGGCCGGGGAAATAATAACTTTGGAGATTGAAATAACTACCCATAGACCAGTTGGTGCTGTTGATACTCCAAGGTTTCCAAAGAAGACCAAAGAAGAGGGGTGGTGGCTGGTAGTTGGGGATACCAGTACTAACTCATTGCTTACCATCAAAGAGGTTCCCTTGCAAAAGAAGGCAAAAGTCGAGCTTCAGTTCAAGAATTCTGCTATAGCTGGACAGAATCTGGAATTGACCCTATTTTTGATCTCTGATTCACGAATGGGATGCGACAAGGAAAAAAGCTTCACTGTAGCTTGACTGTATATGATTATATCTGAACTGATCTATTTTTGTTCCCTGCGTTGTAGAACTGGAGTTGTTGATGATGAATTGCTTGTTTACAAAGCAGGTGTAATGCAGTTTTTATCTTTGTTTTTGTTCTCGAACTTGCCTACAGTATCTACTCTTGTTGTTTCTCTTGAACTCCACACCAGCTTTGGGTGAAAGCTGAGTTTACCTTGGCGTAAATTTAGGTAATGTTGATTACTTTTGAAGACGAGAGTTTTCGCCATCTACGTGATTTACGACTATTGTGTTTTTCTTTATTTGCCAGCTCTTTCTTTATCATGAAGCCAAAACTTGATCATGGAATAATAGAGCTTCATAAGCTACCTACAGGTTTTCCGATTTGTCGCATTTTCAAGACTCCTCTTTTGACGAATTCGATCGCCTCCTGTTTCCTCAAACTTCTCTGCAGCTATTGCCTCGGCAAGATGTTGTTAATTGAGCTTTACTATCTACATCTACACCTACAACTTCAATTCTGGGCACCCTGCACATCATCTGAACGAAAACTGGAGAAATTCTTGCTCTCTGATCAATGCTTTCAGTAAAAAAGAATCTTACTTCAAAGAATGACCATGTATATATAGTAGTCAATGACTGGGGATTAATTTCTTAACTAAATTACTCTCTCTATGAGACCAGAAACTATCGAAGCTTGAAGCACGACATATCAACGTGGTGAAAGAATGAATTGAGAAATCATGTGTGAAAAGAAAATATAGAATATACTAAATAGAATGCGTTAATCAATCGAAGTGAAAACCAATTAAAGTTCTAAACCTTCACGTTAGGTCAAGTCCTTGACTTGGGCTTAGTTTGGCATTGCTGTGCTGTGAGCAGAAGTGCTTTTGGTTCTGCTGTGGCCAGAATTGCTTTTGGTATTGCTGTGAGGAGAAGTAGTTAAATGTTTGGTAAACTATTTTTCAAAAGTGCTGTGAGAAAAAAAAATAATTAATATTAATTTTTAAAGATAATGAACATAACTTTTTTGAGATTGTGATAATCAACATAATTAAACATTCTTTTCATCTTTATCTCTTTCTGGTCGAGATCCATACCCAGGAGTCTAGGATCATTCTATTTTCTAATCATTCGCCAGCAACCATTTCAATTCATGAGTTACCAAGTGCAGATGACATTGAAATTGCATGGTGCAAAATCGTGAAACCTTTACCCACTCAATTTGTTGGGAAGAAATGGGATGAATTTGCAGATTGTTCAGAAAGGGGGAGACATGGGCAGAAGAAGATACACGATCAATTAAACTGCAGACTTCAGGGAGCCGAGGCAAAGGGACGAGAAGAGAGAGGTGAAGCTTTCGGTGGTGGCAAGGAAGGCCCTCTCGATGACTTTGAGAGCTCTAAAGGTCTGAATGGTCTGGTTCAATGGGGGGTTTTTGAGTCGAACCAGTGAGGATTGGCTTTGAGGTTGGGGTGTCGAAGCTCACCGGATACGGCTTCTCAACTTGTCTTCCTCCATCTTCTTCCTACAGTCTCTGCGGGTTTGTGTCCAAATTACTCAATCTTCGGTGATTTTGCAGTCTCTGTGGGTTTATCTCAAATTCTTGTTTTTCACCTTATGTCTGCAGAAGCCATTTTGAAAAGCTACAAATTGTAGCTTCTGAAAACCTGCTGTTGGAAGAAGCTAGAGTGACCAAAAGCAGCTTTTTAAGATTTTACCAAACACCTTGGATTAGACCCAAAAGCGATTTTGGTTTCAAAAGCACCCTAGGAAGCAATGCCAAACTAAGTCTTGGTTTTATCTCTTGAAGAAGAATTTGCCTTCCCCCGGTGCTTAAACATTTCAATAGCAGACATCTCTCAAGATACACCGATCTCCTTCTTGTGGTAGTAACACTCCAATAGCAGTCTCAGATTGTGTTTGAGCTCTCTTGAAACTTATGGATCCAAAATAATTTTTCAAAACAACAAGGAGAAGAAGAAAATGATTTCGATGAACAGTAGATGTAAACGTGACTTTTGCGAACATATGTTCACAATGGATGAACAAGTGTTGTGATAAGGTCGTACTTCTTCTCAAGTAGTCATTGCACTGATTCAATTTCATACCTTTTCATTTTCTCAAAAATAAAATAAAATAAAATAAATGCATACCTTTTCGAAAAAAAAAAAATTCTTTCTGATTTATTCGTACAAAAATTATGGAAAATTCTATTTTCCCTTTTCTAAATAAATACTAGCATGTGTCCACACTCCATGTGTGTACGTGGGTGATTACGTGCATTTTTCATTGTGTTTTGCTTTCTTTTTTTTGTTTATATTTTATTTTTAAATAAAGGCCAATGCAGCTGTCCTCAAGGCTCCATTAATAAAACTGTTTAATATAAAGGAGAGGGGGGGGGGGGGACGTAAAGCTTGAACCCCGAACAATTAGTAACAAGAGAACATCCCAAATAATAACGGGAACTCCCACTAATCCTAGCATTCAAACATGCACCAACTAGCAAGGGTTGACATACTAGATATCTAGGTAACTCCATTTGCTTTACAATAGTGACATACCGGAAAGATAAAGCTCATACAAAGCCATAGCAAGACATTTTTTTTCTGAAAGGAAGTGGGTAATAAACCAAAGCAGTTTCCTAATTCCTATAGCAATAACTACAATTTATTTTATTTTAATTTAATTTTCTAATTTAATATTAATGTCCTTGTTGATTATTTCAAATTTAATTTTTTTTTTAATATTTAAGAGTTATATCCGTCTAATGTTTTGGTTATGGAGAACGCTCTCTTAACAAATTATGAAAAATAAATCTATTTTTTCTTTTTTTAAATAACTATAAATGCCGATTAATGAGTGTTCTCATTTAAGATTTTGCTCTATATTATCCTGTGGTTTCAAAATGTCCAACTCGGCAGTTTGTGGAAACCATAATGCAACCGAAAAATCAAACAATAAGGCAGTTTATAATTTTTTTTTAAACTTAAAGAGGCCAAAAGGAAATATACAAAGACTTTGGGGTGTCACTGAACTTCAGTCTTGTAATTAACCTCACTTCTTACAAAGTCTCTACAAGAATTCAAGAAACACTGATTAATGTTTTCACTAGTGTTACAAAATAAAAGAAAAAGGAAAGTAGACTATTAAATTGAGAATAGATTGCTTGTTTATAGACTTGTATCGAGTAAAAAGAAGTGTGAGTTTTGCCGAATACCATTTGGTATATTTACATGGGTCTCCCTTTTGTCGAGGGCGGCTGGTGCGGTTGCACAAGCCGATTTTCGAGTATGTAACTGTATGTTTACCTAAACTATCGTTTGTGTCTTTCTAGTCTAGTTAGAAATGCGTGGAGCAAGGGTCTTTCTTGACCCAGGTTCGAATCACACCATTATTACTCCCTTCCCCCCTCCTCCTCTTTATTTCTTTTTGTCAATATCCCCCCTTTTTTTTTGTTTAAGTAGGTTACATTTTTTTTTTCATTCCTTTCCTTTTGTGCGTTTTTTTGCAAGTCAGCAAAAAAGTTACCTTTGTAAAAGTAAAATGATAATTGGAATGATCTACTCATTTCATTTCATAGTCCCTTTATATAGGGAAGAAATTACAACGGAAATATTGATTACAATGATGATATTAAATGCTGATTGATCTATCTTTTATGCTGATTAATTGGTAATCACTGATTCCTTGATTCCCTCTTCGTTAGTTATTTTGACGAAGGCACATAATATGTTTTTTCTTTAACAACCTTACAAAAGAAACACATGCAAAGAAACAAAATAGTGAATTGTTAAATGAGGATAATTTTTACATTATTAAATAATTTTGTCATAATATTTATTTTATCATATCCATTCTTGTTTTTAAGTCATTATGAAATGAACATAGGGTAGTTCTAGTCTGACTGACAAAGAGAGAAAAAGGGAAGAAAAAAAAAGAGAAGCTTGTCTTACCTCATCCATTAATATAAGTTACCGAAAATCATTAAGTAAAAATAATCAATTTCAAATGATATCCCCCTCATTTGATACACAAAATAAGTTTTAAAAAATCTGATTTAGAATTTCCTTAAACTAAATTTCGCTGGATATTTTTGTGTAGTTATTACTAATTAAGATAAAAAATGTTAACTAAATGAAGGGGTTTCGTCTCTTCCTAAACTCTAGCCTTCACAGCTTCGGGTTCTATCCACGGTAGTTGATGTTAATATCAGACGATGTCCTCTCAGTATCTCGCTGCTTTGGTGCAGCTATCCATGGCTGGTCTCTCTTGGCGAGCGTCCAACCTATCCTGAAGACATGCATCTTGGATATTGGATCTCGATTATCCGAATGTACTTGTCATTGGAGCAAGTGTCCGGTGGAGGATGGTTTTGTTATGTCAGGGTGGAAGATCCGACCGAGTTGAGGTAGACTAAAAGAGTCTGGAAATCATGATTTAGTTTGGCCGATCTTTGGATGGGAGGTAGTGAATGGATCATGGCCTCTGAGTATGAGTTTGGTGTTGAAGGCGGTGGAACTGGAAGTGAAGCCATGGCTGAGGCATAAAGCTTTGATCTGCAGGAGTACTAGTGGTGATTGGCGGTGTGCGCCGGTCAGCAGGTGAGGCGGCGAGAGATGGTGTGCACCAATCTGCAAGGCCGACAATGGCTGCGGCGGTGGAGTCTGTAATTGTTGGTGACGTTGATGATGTTTCTGTTATTTGATAGACAAGGTTCTGGGTGCACCAGAGGCACCTCTCTGTAACTCTTTTGTATATTTCTTATCAAAAA
>LYNE01000236.1:90354-104179 GCA_001662545.1 Rosa x damascena
TGTTTTCATTCAAAAGGTTCAGAAGCAGAACTTACCGAGACATATTGGGCAGTGTACATCTTTACGAATATCTGCCAGTTGTACAAGTACAAATCTGAAAGGGAAACGCGAAGTTGGCAGGATCAATTATTACTTTGCACTATCTTCATCCATAAAAAGTTTAATTTAGATAAACTAGTTGGAGGACCTAATATTGTCCAATACCACTAACTCATCCACAACCACGCCATCAATAACAGTCTACAAGAAAATTAATAAAACCGGAACTGTGCAGGAGAAAAGAAAAATCAGAAACCAGTCAAAATTCTAATGCAATGATTCAAAAAAGCACTAGAGGCATAAGATCAGAAGTTGAAATCCGATCAGCATTCAAGGCATCGAGCTCTGAGAAGCTGCTCGAAAATGGTGGCGAAATCCGAAATTCTACAACTAGCTCAGTAGCCTCCGAAAACAATGAAGTAGCAAAAAAGAGGCTTAAGCAACAACTATTTGCAAAATGTAGGCGCGGTGCGAAACTAGAGAGAGAGAGAGAGAGAGAGAGTACTCGGGGTTTTGTTGAGAGGTAGAGGATGGGCTTCCGTCATAATCTGCAAAATGAAAGCTAAGAAAGTTGTCAAATCAATCAATCTAAGTAAGGGAAGGAGGACGAGGATGAAGAAATGAGAGAGATGATACGTAACCGTCAACTTCATCTCGATCGTATTCCTCATCTTCTTCTTCTTCTTCTTCTTCGACGTCGTCGTTTTCTTCTTCATCTTCCTCCTCCTCCTCTTGTTGTTGTTGTTGTTGTTGTTGTTCTACTACTACGTCTCCTTGTTGCTCTTGTTGTTGTTGTTGTTGTTGTAGGAGTTCATCTTGGGGTCGAGATTGCTTGGGGCGGTGGCGGTGGTGAGGTGTGGGGTCGTCGTCGTCATCGTCGGTGAGGTTGTCCGGCAAGGAACGCTTCTGGGCAGGCATTGAGAGATCGATGGATGTATCACACTCACCCTCTGTAACACGGATACAAGATTGGACGAGAGAAGAAGAAGAAGAAGAAGAAGCGGCTTTCGCTGGCTCTATTATAGTAGTCGTCTACTCGCTTTTTTCTTTTTTCTTTTCTTTTCTTTTTTAAATGATAATGAAAATTAATATTTTGGTATTAAATAAATGGTTTTAGTAGACGATACTCACATAGCAGAGCGACCGAGGAAAGAGAGAGAATGGAGAAAAGGCAGGCACATGTTCCCTTCTTGGACGGCCCTCTCTCTCTGCTGACTCTTTCCATCTCGGCATCTCGCTATCATCTTTTTCTTTTTCCTTTCTTTTTTTTTTCTTTTTTTTTTTACTGTTTGGGAAAAATTACTTAAGGTTAGTTTTTAAAAAAATTAAAATTAAAATTAAGGAAAAATAGTACTTTTGTCTTGACCCCGTCACAGATCAATTATCATCTTAATTGAGATAATTAGTCACTGATCAATAACTAAAAATTAGAAAAGAATCAAGTATAAATATTACTAGTATATATAAAAGTAAGCACTAAGCGCAGAGACTCTTCGCGAACGCGCCCCACACGCGAAGAAGAAAAGGTAAACCCGGAGTCTGCTCGTTCTCTCCCGGCCGAACACCACCGGCGATCCCGCCGTTGGGTTCCGGCCCGGGAGGGGATGTCGTTGATGGTTAGTGGCGGGTCCTCAAGGCAGAGACGTGGTCCAGGGGAGGAGAGTGGGTTCTTGACCTCAGGTTGGGCAGATCGATCTCGATATGTCCCTCTCGGATCGGGAGCGCAGCGGTTCTGGGGTTGTGGCAGATTCTTTCTTCCCGGCAATGGGTTATGGTGTCATCGACTAGGAGATTGGGGTTATGGCGGATGCGGTCAAATCGCAGCAGATGGGATCCCTGTTGGGATCTGTTTCTGTTATGGTTTTGGATCTGGATGCGGTCGTCAACTGGGTGTAGACTTTGCTTGCTTTTTGGTAAGGTGGAGGGGCGGTATCAGGATGCAGTAAGGCCGCAGGGTGGTGGTGATGGTGCTCGCCGGTGGCGGGAACGGTTTGCAGCATTGTTGGATTACTGTTGGGGGAAGTGGGGGTTGGGTTGGGCCTTGTTGGTGCTGCATGGTTTTAATTTGTTTTGGTTTTAGTTGTTTTTTCATTAGGGTTTTCTGTTTGGTTTGTTTAGGTTTAATAAGTCCCTACTCTTCTGAGCTAGGGTGGGTCTCCTACTCTGTTGAGATAGGATTTGGTCTAGGTGTTATGCCATGTAAATGGTGTCATTCCCGAGGACGAGGACGATTTTGTTCAACTCTGGTTTACTTTTGTTGTCGATTTGCTGGTAAGCGATCCTTTACATGTGGTCTAGTACCTTCAGACACGGTGTTGAAGAGGACGTTGCCTTCTATGCGGTTGATTACGAGGTTTTACTGGAATTTTCGGGTTCATATGTTCAAAGTAGCCTTGGGAATGGGCGTCTGGTGGTTAGAGTTTGGGCCCTTTGGCCTGATGGTCTCTGTAACTGATAAGCTCATAAATGTACATGATTTTGTGTTGATTTCTTCATGTTTTCTTAGCTAGTTTTCCATCTATTTGAGTCATTTACTTTATTTTTATGTTTTGTAGGTGTTATGGAGCAAAGTAGAAGAAAGGAAGCTAAATCAGTAAATATGCCTGTGCAGATCAGTCAACTTCGACATGAAGCTGAGAGCATCTCAGCATGAACCAGACAGTGAACTTTATATGCTTAGAAAGCTTCGGATGTCTAGTTTCCAGAACTTTTAACAGTTCATTCATATCATTTTTCTACAAAAAGTTATGGCCGATTTAGTACAGCAAGGTCGAGCAGTCCGAGAATCTGACACTTTGACGGAAATCCATGATTTGAGGCCCGAATTCCTTTTAGAAGCCCACCGACGAGTATTAACTGAATATCTCTGTTTATTAGAGATATATGACATATTTTTATGGGTGAAAATTATTAGAAATCTTAGAGGAGAAACTACTTGAATCCTAAAAGGAAAAGAAGTGAAAATCTCTTGACGTAAGCAAAAAAAAAAGAGAAGGGACGTCTAGGGGGAGACGTACGTTCTGCTGCACAAGAAAAAGGAGAGAACGACATCTTCTGCCATCATCTAGCCGTGATCTCACCTTCTTTCATCTCTATTTTTCTTTTCGATTCTCTTGATGTATGCATTCAGCGAATTCATGACTATGTCTAGCTAAATACTTTTGTAGCTAGGGGCGATTTCAAAGCCCCAAACATGTTCAATTCATATTGATGACAATTCAGTTTTTGGTTTTCTATATTATCAATTGAGTGTTTGTTTCACCGTGTCTACAAGATGAATCTTTGCTTGTTTGTTTAGGTGCACAACTAAATGAATAGGTTAGGGTTCTAATGCTAGGAGTAACACTAGATTCGTATATGTCGTGTGTTGATTCCAATTGAGTAGCAAAATGTTTTCTTGAATTACATGTGACTCAAACCCTAGGTTTAGCAAGACTACCAATGTACTTGTGACCCTAGATTTATCCAAACCCTTTTTTTTTGCTTAATGATTTTGATATGTTAAACTTAGCGAGCTTGTGTCTAGGTTGCATAATCGGAAATAGATTAAGTGGTGAGCTTGTATTCACTTAACGAGGAACTAAGAAAGGGTAATGGGTTAATTCGAGCTTGTGAGTTAACTTCGGGTAAATTCAATTGAGAATTAAGATTCCATAACTGAGATTTGATATGATTGAGTGTGTTTGGTGGTGGAGAATGAGTCCTTAGCTTTGTTTCTGTCAATAGTTTAAAGTTATAAAATCTGTTTCTGCTTTGTTATCTTTCTGTGTTCAGGTTTACGTGAATTATTTCATATATCAAATCAACTCCGATTGTTCTGAAATTTTTTATGCGTGTTATTAAATGTGTCTTTAGTGTCCTGTAAAATTTATAGAAAATTATATCAAGTCTAGGTTAGTTAATTAATTTATTTTCGTTAACTATTCAGTAGCATAGTTTAGAGTAGTTTGTGACATTTGTTTAGCAATTTAGGAACAATCTTCAGCGGGTAATGACCCTTGCTTGATCACTATATTACCAGCGATGCTATTTGAGTGCAAGGTTTAAGTTGTACATCTTTTAGACGTACCAGTAACCGCGGTTTCTTGGGGTTTTGGTTCATGTCCCCCCCATTGTAAGTTTTGTTGATTAATGGTTATTTTTTGTTCTCAAAAAAAAAAATAGTACTAGTATATGCAAAACGAGAAGTAATTAGGGTAATTACTAATTAACTAACCTAAGAGAGGGAAAGATGGAAATGCCCTAGACAAAAATGAAGAGTCGACAGTGTTATTAATGGATAGTACTAAATGTATGTCAGAGATTAATTTTAAGATACCAATATGATAATTTTATAATGTTAGAAATCAAAATGTCGAATGACCTAAATTTTGGGAACTTTTTGTAATAATAATAATAATAATAATATATATATATATCTTTCATAATTGTATATATTTGGCGAAAGAATTTTACCTTATTGTTTAACTTTGATGTTCCTCCTGTCAATTGGTTTAAACTTACGACACATTTCCAAGTAATTGAGTTACTCATGAATTAGAGTTGATTTTGAAGGAATTGATTCCTAAAGTCAACACTCTCCCTCCTTGGGTCAAACTCTAGAGTGTTAAGGAATGAGTTCCTGATTTTAAGGTGAGACTTAACTTCATTTCAATTCCCTTTCGTGTTAGTAAACGTAGGAGAAAACATCTTTCGGAATTGATTCCCTTCTTTCAAGGGGAGTGTATTAAATGAGGACTAAATATTAATTACTACTTTGAACTCTACGGTAAAATTTCTTCAGTCCTTGATGCTCTTCTAATTTCATCAAAAACATCCTTGAACTTTCACTTTTGATTCAATAGGTCCAATCTGAATATGTTCACTTGCTTACTTGTCACTATCTAATTGAATGAGTAGATTTCACTATTTGAAAAAGTTTCCCAACCATTGCTCAAACTCATGACCTCATGATTATGAGTTGAAAACCACCATGCTAACCTCAGATTATTGTATCATGTCAATTTTTTTTTTTAAGGAGAAAAGGAAATTATAATGAAAAGCCCACTGGCAACCAAAGTTGAGAAAATCTAGGTCCAGAGCAGGGATCGCAGCAACCAGCATACGCTTGAGCCAAACAATAAGAGAGGAGAGGCTGTGGCTGATAGAGGTGATAGCTCTGCTAAGAAATTAACTTCTCAGAGTGAGAAAAGGAAATTTCTTCGAATGGGGAAGCTAGTACAGATAAGGGACCTGAGTTTCCAAGGGATTTCACATGCATTATTGATACAGTTAACAATGAACTTGGAGTCACCTTCAATTAGAATGTTCTTGTAGTTGAACCGAAAAGCTAATTGGAGACAGTCTTTTAGAGCCGAACACTCAGCAAGGGGAACATTGGAAATCCCAAGGTTACAACCTCCAGCAACAACATTAGAGTCTCGGATGACGAAGCCCACAACTGCTTTATTCTTAGAAGAAACTGACCATCAAAGTTGAGCTTCATATAATGGATAGGGGGAGGGGACTGCTTGATCACATCAACAAGGGCAGAGTGGTGATACGCTAAAGACAAGCGCGCAATTTAACCCTGCAAAATATAGTTGTCAGTATAGAATAAGTAGGGATCGTTCAAGCCGGGGATTGATGGTACACCTGTAATTGCATAAAAAAATAAAGAATTAATAAAAAGTATAAAGTATTATTTACAAAAATAAAATAAAGAATAAAAATATATACAAGTTAATGTAAAAAAGAAGAAGGGGGTTTTAGGTTTGAAATTACAAATAAAAATAAAAATAAATAAAAATAAAAATAAAAATGTAAAATACATATACAAGATAGGGTAGACGTCAGGTACAAAGATTAAAACCAAATTCATATGATCGAATTCAATCACAATTCCTATAGTTGATTTTCTATGTCATGAGAAAGAAGTTAACCATGTGAAATGTTAATAAGCAAACGATTTCCCATATTTTACTTTCCTTGAATAATTGATCTAAGTGAAAGCACCTAAATCAATCCTATTGAACATGCAATCATAGTCTAGAAAGCTAGTTAGTCAAGAACACATTCAACTCATGAAGAACAAAGAAAGGATGTCAACCAAAGTGCACAACCTAGTATGAAAAAGTTAATCTATTTGCAATCCTCCTTAATTGATTTCGACTTTTGTCCGAAGCCTTTACTACTTATGAAATAGGTTTACAAAACTATTAGGTGAATTGTTTTCCTAAATCTAGCTCCAATTACATGCATATATCCTAAGTTGGCCACCAAAGAACACATACATATAAAAGTTTTCTATATAATCCAAAATCAATTAAGCAATCTCATGTAAGCAACATAAAAATCAACATATAAAAATCACAACTTTATTTCAAAACATATAAACAGGCTTTAA
Source organism: Rosa x damascena (assembly GCA_001662545.1). Taxonomy (NCBI): domain Eukaryota; kingdom Viridiplantae; phylum Streptophyta; class Magnoliopsida; order Rosales; family Rosaceae; genus Rosa; species Rosa x damascena. Next base: position 96,779 of record LYNE01000236.1, read on the forward strand.
ACTTTGCCCTTAACGTTAACTAGAATTCGTAACTCTACGAATTAAACAAAGGAAAACAAAAGAAAGTATGAAATACACCGTGAAAGATGAATGACAAAGCCTTGAGACGAAGAACTTGAAGATCCTTGAAAGCAAGCAATCTTCTAGGGACGACACAAGGGTGGATGGCGGCTAGGATCTTGATGTATTGATGGCTTCTTCTCCTCCTTGCTTGAAGACGCAGAGCTTCTGAAGACTAGAGAATGGAGAGAATTTTTCTGATGTTGAAAAGAATGAAAGAATTGGTGTGTGAAGTTGTGTTGAGAATGGCTGCTATTTATAAGGAAATCCTCCTCTCTTGTGATGCAATCATGGCCAATCATCTAGAGGTGATTTCTTCTCCAAATTTTCTTTATTTTCTGATCTATTTTCCCTTGAATAGTGACCAGATACATCCCTTATTCCTCTCTAGTATTTTCTGATTTTATTCCTTCCTCTTAACTTCCCTAGAATTTTGTACTAATTTCTTCTTCCAAGAGTTGTGCACACAACGAACTCCTATAATCAAGAAAAATCAGAAATTAATTAGAGTTATAATCAATAGGAAATAAGATAATTAGGATAAATATTGAATATAAACACTCCCCTTTTATCTCCATGAAATAAGAAGAATTTATGTAAATGAAAACTCCTTGAATTCCTCCTTATTTATGTAAGTTTTCTTGTCCTTCAAGTTTCCTTGATTTCATCACTCAAGAGTTCTCAATGGGATGGACTCCTAAATTCCTTCTTTAAAACAAGAAAATCAGAAATAGGAAAGTTCAAAGGAAGAAAGTTCCCTAAAACAAAATAGGAAATATTTCTTAAAATGAAAGAGGAAAGTTTCTAAAATGACTTATCCTTCATTTACGCTCATTTCTGCACTTTTTTACCTCTTTTCTCCGATATACCTAGAAAATAGAAACAAAATTAAAAATGATTAAGTAAAGGAAATAACTAACCAAAATATGGGGAGTAATGTCGCATTAGAATGCTCCTATCAAGTGGTGCTATAACAGGAGAAAAATTATGCTCTCTATAGCTAGCACCAATTGTGATACCCCGGAAATTTGTAATTATTTTCCAAGGATTTTCCGGAATTAATTTTATGGTTGTTAGACTGTTTCGTGGCTCGTGGATGGAGCGGAAGTGTTTCGGACGAGTTTTGATTCGAAAAGTGTGGATTTAGGGGGGGTTCAAGGTTGACTTTTGATACGTTGAGATTCTCCAAAAACTTCCTTCACGAAAGTCGTAGAATGCGTCGATACGAGTTCATGGACATGTGGAACGCGAAAATCGGAGTTCGTATGTAAAAGTTATGAGCATTTGAAGTTTTGGGAAAGTTCTATAAATAGGAGTTTCCATTTTCGGAAACTTACTATTTTCATTTTTTCACTTTTTCTTTTCCGGAAATCAGAAGCTCTGTTCTCTCTCTTCTTTGCGTGTGACCCGACCCAGACCCGACAACTCGACCCGGCCGCCATTTCCTATTCCGGCGACCTCTACTAGTGAAACTCTTCAGATAGGCTCGTCTCCACCGTGCGCTCCTCTCTGTGGTGTCCTCTAGCATCGATTCACAGCGGCGACGATGCAGTAAGGCGGCGAACTTTGGTGCAGTCAGACCCAATCGGTTCTCCGATCTCCCATGACGGCGGGGCTTCAAGTTTCCTTGGGTGAGTTCAGAGGAGCCTCCTTGATCGATCTGTGGTGGTTGTTTGGATCGATTCACGTGAAACTTGGTTCAACTCGGATTGAACAGTAATCCACGGGTTGTGAGGTAGTTTTCGACCCTTTATGTTTGTTTTCTGACTTCGAGCTAATTATGAAAATTCACAAGCATGCTTAGATGAATAGCTTTGATGTAGGAAGTTTTGTGAAATATAGAGTTTTGGCCGGCGGCGGTGCGCCACAACCTGTGGAGGCGTTCCGGCGGTGTTCTGGACATTTAGGGGACTGTTTCTGGTATTATATATGTTCTACTCGTTGATACGAGCGTTTCGTTATATAATATGCAAATTTTGGAGTTCGAATAGATTTGTTATGATTTTTACGGTTTCATACCAGTTGATTTATTCGATATGTGAAGATCTGAGCATCCGATCGACTTGTGGTTTGGACACATCGATCGTGGAAGTGTTCCGGAGACTTTGGGAGGTCTCGGAAGTGGTTTCGCCTAAATTTGGCATTACCTTGAGATTTTGGTTCGATTTGGGGATTCGAACTTTATTAAATTGTGATTCGTTAACTGAATCAGAGCTGTAATTCCTTAGGTACGTAACGAGGTATTCTTTGGATAACTATTTTGGGTGGTTTGGCTGCTTTGTTCTGTATTGAAGACGCAGCGGGAGTTTCGAGGTGAGTAATCTCACAAGGTTCATTAATGAACGGAATACCTTATCGTTTTGAGAGTTATTTATTAACTGTAAACTATAGTTGGTATTAGTAGGCATTCCTGAGCGGATGACTACGTATATATATTTACGTGAAATATATATGTTTTGATGATTTGTGTGAGTTTTTTTCTTGATTGAAACATGTGAGTTTATCTCGTGATTCTTGTGGGTTTATCCAGTGATTTATGTGAGTTGTTTTCTTGATTGAAACGTGTGAGTTTATCTCTTGATTCGTGTGGGTTTATCCCGTAATTTGTGTGAGTTGTTTTCTTGATTGAATCGTGTGAGTTTATCTCGTGATTCGTGTGGGTTTATCCCGTGATTTGTGTGGGTTGTTTTCTTGATTGAAACGTGTGAGTTTATCTCGTGATTCGTGTGGGTTTATCCCGTGATTTGTGTGAGTTGTTTTCTTGATTGAATCGTGTGAGTTTATCTCATGCTTTGTTTCTTGATTGAAACGTGAATCGTGTGAGTTTATCTCGTGCTTTGTTTCTTGATTGAAACGTGTGAGTTTATCTCGTGATTCGTGTGGGTTTATCCTGTGATTTCTGTGAGTTGCTTTCTATGTTATATTGATAGAATTCAAGTGTGGGTTGTTTTCTATGGTACAATTTTGGTACAATTGATAGGAAATAAGGTGTGAGTTGCTTTCTTTTATCTCGATTTGAAAGGAAATTAAAGTGTGAGTTATTCTCCTTTATTTCGTGTTTTAAGGAATCAAAGCGTGAGTTATTTTCCTTATTTCTGGTGTGAGTTGTGTTAACTGTTTTGAGTTACTCATACGGGTTTGCAAAAGCTTACTGGGTTTGTTGTGTGACAACCCGGTACACTATTCAAATGGTGTAGGGGTTAATCCTGCAGGTTAGGATAATCGGGGCTGAAGCTAAGATAGCGCCTTTGCAGCTTTACTGTAGGAAGCTATTTTTGTGACTTTACCGTTGATAAGGACTTCCGTTGTGTAGTTAGCTCTAAGGAGCATTTACGTTTTATTTTGTTGTTGACAATTTAATTGGGTTCAGGGCATCAATATGTACTTGGGTTAAAAGGGAAAAAGTTTCTAGGTATTTTGTATTGATGGCTGAACGTTCACGCATATATAATTATGGGATTGTATATCAATTTTTATTTGTGTTAAAAATCAAGGGCATGACACCAATGGAGACAACAACATAAATCACTTAAGGAGGGTCGAGATGAGCAGAGTTGAAGACAATATTGTTTCGAGTCTTCCAAATCTGCCAGCAAATAAGAATGCAATCTTTAATGGCTGATTAGTCCTCTTTTAGAAGGCTCCAAATATTAGTAGTAATTGGACAGCCATAGGAGAGGTCGTTTGAATCCTTCACACCTGAACCACACAGGGCACAAGAAGAGTCAATATTGTTGATATAAAGAGCTAGCCTAGCCCTAGTCTTCAATCTATCCCTTACCAAAAGCTAGGAAATGATTTTGGCTTTTGGAGAGATATTCAAATGCCAAAATTTATTAAATTTTTTGGTCTGAGGGTGAATAGAAGAGTCACATTGAAGCAGGTTGCAAATTTAATGGAAAAATTTCCATTAGGCGCTGGCCCCTAAACATAGTCATCACCAACATCAAAACAATGGATAGGATTATTAAAAAAAAAAAAAATAATGGATAGGAATACTCGTAATAGTCTTACCACATCATTATCAAGATAAGAAGAAAATTTATAACATTCCTATGTCCATTACCAATATAGTTAGCAACATATTCATTTAAATCCACATAATCTTTAGTATTTTAATCTACCAGATTGATCAAATAAAAGCAAAGATTCAATTAAAAGTATATAAGTTGATATCTTTACCATTACCAATAATCCAATGCATTCCTTTAATGATTAGATCTCTAGTATCTAAGATGCATTTCCAAGCCAACGAATGATTGAATTGCTTTCTAAGTTTAAAACTGTTTCCTCAAGTATTTTCTTTTAATAACGTCAACCCACCAATTTTCTTTATTTGTTAAAATGTTCCAGCCAAGCTTAACCATAACAACATTATTAAAAAAAGAGGCTAAGAGCAAGTTCATCCGTTGGGTCAAGGTCACTGTTCACTGCCACTGGACATGTGTTTCTACCAGTTCTGTTTCTTGACCGGTCAATTACTGGTCATTAAAAAAAATTTATTAATTTTTTTATTGTAAAATTGAAATATATTTGATGTAAATAGATGGTAGTGATGAACTGACAAGACCTGCCCCGAAATCTCACCCTGAAATCCGAGGTCTTCGGGGCCCACTTTTCAAGAAAATTCTACGGAACTTCCCCTAAAAGTGGACAACGCAAAACCTGTTAAAACAATATACACTTTCAAAACAATCACCCTTAAACCCCTGGAGCCACCCTGCTCCCAAAACCGAACTACTCCACAATTTAGAGTATCAAAATTATCCAACTACCTCAAGTTTACAACCAACTCAAAGTTTACAATATTAATACAAAAGTCCCATGGTTATCAGAGCAGTCTAAAGACAAAAGAAAAACGATATACAAAGTAGGTTAGCAAGTAACCTACGAAGGATAGATGGCAACAGTGGTGGTAAGCCTCAACTCCTAAAGCCGAACAGCTATACTGCGAACTGGGTATTTGAAAACAAAGGGCCCAGGGGGAAAGCACATAAAGACATTAGCATGAGTGGACAAAAAAATAAGTAATTGCAAAGAAAAAGGGATTTCATGCTTTCCCACATTTATTCCTTTAAAAACCTGATGCATGCGACATTTAGACAAACATAATCCGATTGCAGCTGAACTCAAGAAAACCAACTAGCCCCGCTAGTCACAAATCAAGAAATGACAAAGAATAGAAAATCTAATACTTAAAACAAGACCAGCCCGCTGGTTAAACATAAAGGTGTGGGGAAGATAATATCACCATACAACATGGAGTCTCCCAGACTTGGGTTGGAGCCTCCCAAGCTCTACCCTCGACTTCAACCCACAAATACAAAGTAAGTGAGGAGGAGAACTAAACGAACAACTTGTATCAAGCCAAGTATGGTGAAGAAAATCATTTAAAAACCAATAAATCCATAAAACTTCCCCAAATCTCGCAATAGAAAACAGGAGTACGATTCCCAACCATACTCGGTAAATCTCAAGAGAAAAATAAAGTAAATCAACGACGTGTCCCACACGTCAAACTAATCTCAAATCGACAACCAAATAGTCGACATTAAAGTAAATTCATAAACAATAACTAAATTCGTAAACAATAACTCAAAACCGAAAGCCGATAAATAATCAAGAAATAAGAGAGACCAAATTACTAATCATAAATAAAAAACAAACCAAAACTGAAATCATCGCTACGGCATTCCCAATGCCAAAATTGAAAGTCGATAAGTAAACAAGAAAAATACAATACCGTCGAAATCTCATTTCGAAAATCTTTCAAAAATCACAAATCAACAAATAGAAATATATTTAATTCCGGAAACCACCTTGGAAAGTAATTCATTGAAAATTATTATAATTGTAAATCTAAGTTCGAGCATAGAAAACTCAGATTCAAAAATCATGATGGAAAAGCCAATCGATAAACCAAATTATAATCCAAAACTAAAATATATGCTCAATAATTGAAACGATAATTGAATAAAGGGCTAAATACTAGTTAGTACCCTGTGGTTTAGATCCAAAATCAATTTAGTCCCTGGACTTCTAATTTCATCAGAAACACCCCTGCACTTTCAATTTTGATCTAATAGGTCAAATTCATTAATATTCTGTTATGCATTCAAGTTATAGTTGGATTATTTGTTGAAAAACTATTTATTTATAATAGTAGGACTCACTCCTAAATTGACTATGCAGACCACCTCGACACCACATCATAAAAGATAGGCCATATATGAGCCACATTAACAAGTTAAATAACTCAATTGTTGAAAAACTAACAAATTGAACCTATTAGATCAAATTGAAAGTGCATGGGTGTTTTTTATGAAATTAGAAGTTCAAGGACTGAATTAATTTTGGACCTAAACCACAGGGTAGTAATTTGTATTTAGCTCTTGAAAAAATCAATAATTCAGAAAATATTTGCATGCATCATTTAAATCAAAGGTCCACTCACAGTATATGGCTAACGTGACACCCAAGCGTAAGGATCCTCGTCGAGCAATGGGTCGGTACCTCGTCCTGTTCAAAATTATATTTCGTAAACAACAATCCGACAATTAAATACGAATCTGAAACGAAATCCGAAATCTCCTCGTAACCCAACATCTCCATTTCTTCTCGAATTCAACCCAAACTTCACCACTAAGACCAATTCATCGATTAAGCATTTCATAGCGGAAATAAGGGAAATCCAATGGTCGAATTCCCATTAATCGACATCTGAAACTCCAAACTTCAAAAATTCACAATTGATATCAAACTTCTGCAATTTCCACCAAAAACACATTTACAAAACCTACAACTCAAACATGATTTAACTAGCTAAAAACATAAATTTATCTTTGCCTCACGCGCCGCCGGTCAACTCCACCTCCGGTCACCAAATTTCACTAGCAGGTGCAACTCAACAAGCCCAACAACTTTCTCAACTACATCGAAGTCTAAAAATACTTGATTTGGCCGGAAATCAAGTTGACCGAAAGTACCCGATTTGAATAGTGAAAATCGCTGATTCATCTTCCATGCTTCGATTCGCTGCAAGAGACTTGGAGAGCTTCAAGGGTGTCTCAAGGCGCTTCCATCAAGCCTAGTTTTGTTACCGGAGATGGCCGGATTTGGAAGAAATCGGTGAAAAACCCTGATTGCTACAGTAACCTTCTCGGCTCAAATTCTCTCTTCTCCAGCCAAATCACGATGACCATTGCTATGGGCGTGTGGAGGAGGAAGAGACAGTTCCAAAAAGTCTGGTGGCACTCCGATTAGTGGCCGGATGACAACGAATGAAAGGAAAGAATGAAGGAGGTCGACGCGAGGTAGGGAGAGAGTCACCCCGGGGGGGGG
>LYNE01000236.1:104200-116373 GCA_001662545.1 Rosa x damascena
AATGGAATCTTACCTCAGTGAAAATCCTATATATATATATATATATATATATATAAAGTTGTCATGAACAATAACTTTTACATTTTAGGCCATAATTTTCGCATACAAACTCTGATTTTTACGTACCACATATGCACGGACTCGGTTTAATGTCCTCTACGGCTTTCATGAAGGAAATTTCCTCAAAATATGATCTGAATAAAAAATCAACTTTTAGGGCCACTAAACGTGTCGAGCAAAGGTGAAAGTAATGTAATTGTCGTTTACTATCCAAATGACTAGTAAACCAATAAATTTAAGTTTGTGACGTAACATGAACATTATGGATAACCTACCAACAAAATCATTAATTATTTTAGGTGAAAAAAAACACATATAATTTTTTTTTTAGGTGGATAAATGATGAGCCACCGATAGCTACTGACGATTTTTTTTTAAACGAGTGAATCAACCATCGACAATATTTTTGAAAAGAGTGAAGCGACCATTGACAACTTTGAATGAACCAGATCATTTGCATACTATTCAATCTAACGGTTATTGTCAATGTAGTCTTAATTATCTAAGATTTTAAATAAGATTACGAAGAACCAAGTGTTGACACATGTCCGTATCAATAGATCATGTTTGGTGTGAAAAATGTCAATAATAGAGGAAAATTGTGCACTTCTTTCACACACAATCTGATCTTGGCAAATCTTCTTCTTTTTCATATCTCTAGAATTACACACTTTCCTCTCTTTCCATCATTTCAGTGATGAGGTTGTGGACAAAGGTTCGACAATCTCGGGATGAAGATGATGAAGAGATGATGATGACTAATGTCGTTGTGATCGCAGCAGTTATTGAAACTGCTAACAAACTCGATGGCAGGGTTCTCGAATAGGTCGTGCACCAAATGATGAGAGATTTGGTGAAGAAAGAGGCAAAAATATGATAGAAAATTACTTTGTTTAACATCTGGTGCTTAAGAAATGGGAATTACAAACACGCTACAGGATGAGTCACAGTGTCTTCAACCGCATCTCTCATGACTTATGCCGCTATGACCGATACTCGATTTTTTCATCATCCCGACATGCCACAATTTATATGCTTCTTCAAGCTATGTTATTTAAAAAGAATCAAAAAATCAATTAGTACAAATATCAACAGCATTATAACTTTTTTTTAAACCCTTAGCCCACCCCACCCTTACATATGTCAGTGAGAATCAAACTCATGACCTTTACAATGTTGGAATTATAACTTACCAACAGGTCCCAGCTCACCAACAACATTATAATTAACTAAGTAATAATTTTACTTACAATAAAAATCAATTAGTACAAATATAAACGGCATTAAAACTACTTAATTATTCATCAATTAATAATTTTAATTACAATGTATCAAGAAACTAAATTATTTATCAACAAATTCATACCTCATCAACCGTATTCGAATCGCTCTTGTACCAATTACAAGCTTGCCTTAATACACAATGTCACTCATAGAGTTCTATCTTCAAATTTTTCAATCTCGCCACAAAAGCTGAAGTTGATCTGACAGTTCCACTCTAATTTGTGGCATAGTGTTGCTTCACACCCTCCCATAGATCGTTTTCCCTTCGATCTTTACCTAAAATCGGATTTTGGCCGACATATTTCCAAGACTTGCACAATTGAATTTCTTCCGCATTCATCCATCTCATCCCAGATTCAGCACTTTGATCTATGCCTTCTACATCTTGTGCGGCCATATTAGAATAAAAGAAATTTTGGAAGACAAATGCTATATATAGGAGGAGAAGGAAGATAAACTTTGTATAAATATGAAAGATAATTTTTTGGGGGTGAGAGGTAAAATAAATTGTAGGTATTTATAGAGAAATTTTTAATTTTTTTACAATTCTTTTTGTTACCATTTTATATATAGAGGGCCCTTCCACTAAGGGATCCTTTTTTCTTTTTTTTGGTCATTTTAAGGGATTTCTTGTATGGTACCTTTTTTTTTATCGTATTTTGAGATCTCGGCCTTTTATTTTTTTAGGTCCTAATGTATAGATCACTTCTGCAAATTTTCAGCCAAATTGATGATCATTAAGGTATCGAACTAGATTAAATCAATAGACGAGCTAAACCTGTCCAACTTGAACCATATTTATAATTGTAAATCGTAGTTAAGAATGCCTTAACAACTATGAATTTGACTGAAAATTTGCAGAGATGATATACTCATGTGGACCTAAAAACTGAATGGTGAAGATGTGGATACGTGATTGAAAAGTTGGTCTAAGAAGTGATCCCTTAAAATGATCATAAAAAAGGGATCCCTACTAGAAAAGCCTTGCGCGCGCACACACATATACATACATATATTAATTGCAAAATCGTTAGATCTAAGCATTAATTGACACCAACGGTCATTAAATCTGGACCGTTGGTTTCAAATTGAGAAACAAGCCAACGACTAAGTTCCACGTGCATGGCTGGTTGTGGAAATCAATTTCGCTAAGCGACAAAAAAGGGGTGGCAACCAACTTGCATGGGTCAGTTTCTGGGTCCATTTTTGGCCTCCTATGTGACCTCGGTCAGCAAAGGTAGCTTTGATGTCAGTGATAATTTTGCAGCTGAACATGATCTAAATACTATTAGTCCAATCTGTTAGCCTTCAGTTGAGTCTGTTAACTGTTGATGTGGCTCATGTGGGGCCCATATTTTATGACGTGGTGATGAGGTGACATGTCTAATCAGCTTAGGAGTTTACATGGAGTGGACACTTTTTTTATGACCTTTTACTTTATGATTGAATGAATGGTCTCAATATTAGAAATCTATCAAAAATAAAGTTGTCTGACAAATGACTTAACCATTACCCGAATCCATGACCTCTTGCATACAAGTTGCACAAGTAACCACCACACTAAGCTTATGTTGTTCTCAATTATCCTCAATTTTTATATTTATACCATGTGCTTTAAATTTTCTCTTGGTCAAACTATATCTCTTCAAATTTCAAACAAAAATTTATTAACTATTTTTTATTTTATGAGAAATAAAATATTTATTTTTTTAGCAATAGAAAATATTCATTAACTTGACTTTGATTTCAGCTCAATTAAAACCAAAGTATTCATTCATCCTCATCAAAAGTACTTAGAAACAAAACAAAATAAAAAACTTAATGATGAAATTTTCCAAGTACTTGAGTTTTGTCATGGGATTTAGTATTTATATAAAAAGTAAGATTAATAAATATCATAAATAAATATTTTTGTTTGAAACTCTAAGGATTATAGTATAAAAAAAAAAAATTTGAGGATAGTGTGGTGGTTTTTAAGAAGTTGTGGGTTTGACTTATGGCTTAGTAATTTTTTAGAAAATTTTTTGTTTGATAGATTTCTAATAATGGGACCCACTACTAAGCTGACTAGGTATGCCACCTCATCGCCATGTCCACATCAATAAGTTAACAGACTCAATTAACGGAAGACTAATGGATGACTATTTGATCAAAATTGAAAGTGCAGGGATGTTTTTGATGAAATTAGAAGAGCAGGGACTGAAGTGATTTTACCCTAAAGTGTGACGTCCCGAACCCGAATTCACCGGTTTACTAGTCATTTGGACGGTAAACAACTTTTACTTTCACTTTTACTGTCGTTTCAATGCTTTTAGGGGGCCCTAAAAGTTGACTTTTTGTTCGGGTCAAAATTTGAGAAAATTTCCTTCATAAAAGTTGTAGTGGACGTTAAACCGAGCGTGTGCATATGTGGTACGTAAAAATCAGAGTTCGTATGCGAAAGTTATACGCGAAAATATGAAAATTACTGTTCACAATAAGTAGTATATATTTGAATTTCTACTGTTGGCCGGTAACTTTTCTTTTTCTTTCTCTCTCTCCTTCCCCGCGTTTTCTCTCTCTTCTCTCGCATCACTCTCTCTCTTCGGCCTCACCCCTGCAACTTCCTCCTCCGGCCACCTGGGAACGTGAGGCGGGCACCGTTGGACTCCTCTGCCCGTACCCAACCTCCCCATGGTGGTAGATCACGACGTCTTGGCCGGAAAATGGCGCACCAAGGCCGAGAAGTTTACTGTAGCAAGTGACCGTTGACCTCAATTCCGGCCACCTCCGGCGACAAAGCCAGGCTTTTTAGAAGCGTCTTGAGGCGTACTTGAAGCTCCCCAAATATCTTGAAGCGATTTGCAGCGTGGAGGAAGAAAGCATAATTAGAAAATTTTACTCTACTTCGGTTTGCTTAATTGTTCGGCCACTTAGAGGTATTTTCTGACTTGGGCACCGTTATGAAAGATTCTTAGAATATTGAGTTGTTGATGCTGGTAAAATTTGGTAGCCAGATATGGTGGTTGACCGGCGGCGCGTGGCCAGGCGCAGCTGCCTGTGGCGGCGCGTGAGGGCGCGTCCGGCCGATCCTGGTGAGTTGTTTTGGTCTATTGACTAGTATATATTGTTATGAATTTATGGATATGTGTTGGGTCGAAATTGGAGGAGGTTTTGATATTAATCAGAATTTCCGAAGTTCAATAGCTTGGTTATTGGTTTATGAGAAATTCCACTATCGGATTTCTCTCAGTTTTGCCCTAGAAACCTTCAATTAATGAATTGGTACTAATGGTGAAGTTTGGGTTAAATTGGAGAAGAAATGAAAATGTTGATTTATGAGGATTTGACGTGGGAATTGTATTTAATTTCCGGATTGTTATTTTCGAATTATAATTGTGTACAGGGCAACGTGCCGAGCTACTGCTCGACGTATGAAACCGGTAGCGTGGTCGCCTAAATAGTACTGTGAGTGGACATTTATTTTAAATTAATTGTGCATGCAGTATATTAGCATTTTCCGATTGAGATTTAATTTATAATTTGAATTATTGAGTTTTTGGTTTTATGAGATTTAGTTTATCGAGATTTATATATGAATTACGAGATTAGTATTGAAATTCCTTCCCGAGGGCTTTTAGTAGATTTTTGAGATAGTCATTCATGAGTTATTGAGTTGAGGAATGATTTTCGGGAAGTGACTGATTCAGAAAATATTATGAAAATTTTGGATTTCGAATATCGGTTTTTATGAGGATTCACGAGTACGAATGTTTCATCGAATATTTGAGCATGATTGATTTATCGAGATTTATTGAGCTTTGAGCTCCGTACTTATCAACTTTGAAGTTAGATTGAGTTTTCTTTCCGAAAGCATTTATTGATTTACAGAGTATTTGATTTTATGCTTTCGAGGATTATTTGAGATTTTGAGGTTATTTTCAGTTTCTTGAGGAGGCTATTCAGTTTATTAAGGAGGCCAGTTTTGGCGCATGCGTATCTTACCTAGTTGGCAGTCCCTTCTAGGTAATAATCTGGTTGGCAGTCCCTTCCAGACTACAGCCCGGTTGGCAGTCCCATCTGATGCGTCACCTGGTTGGCAGTCCCTTCCAGATGACATGAGGTAGTTAGTCGGCAGTCCCGTCTACTACTTGTGGCTAGTTGGCAGTCCCTTCTATCCACCGCCTCTTATTCCGGTTGGCAGTCCCTTCCGATGCGTCATCTGGGTGGCAGTCCCTCCTAGATGGCATGAGATGACTAGACAGCAGTCCTTTCTAGTCATCAAACGAGCCTCATAAAAAGGATGTTTTTATAAGGATTGAGGATGAGATTTTAAGAGGTTTCAAGATGTTCTTGTTACGTGTTTGAGATTTCAGTAAAGATGATGATTAAGAGTGTTTTCAAGATTGTTACTGCATGCGAGATTTTAGAGAATAACTTGGGAAAGCATTAAGTTTTACTTATACATTTGAAAGTACTTATTTTTTTGTCCACTCACTCTAACGGTTTTTAAATGTTTTCCCATGGGCCCTTCGGTTTTAAATGCCCAGTTTGCAGGCCAGTTTAGCTTGAGGTCGAGCGTATATGGGGTTGAGGCATAGCTGTCAAAGCTTCCGCATTATAAAAGTATCGGTCATTTATTTTGTGTTAGATTCTTTTGTACGCATGTACATTAGATTGCTCTGATAACCTATGAGATTAATATTATTAAGTTCAGAATTGTTTGTGAAATGAGAGATGTTGTGATGTAGGGAGCAGGGTGGCTCCAGGAGAATAAGGATGGATGATTTAGAAGTGTAGATGTTTTTTTATAGGTTTTGGGTTGTCCATTTTTAGGGGAAGTTCTGTCAAATTTTTGGTAGAATTTCTTCTAAAGCGGGCCCCACAGGGCCTCTTCGGATTTCAGGGTGAAAGCCGGGGCGGGTCCTGTCATAAAGTTTGATAATAACCAATATTTAGCCCTAAAAAAAAGAGATAGGTCTTATTCCCAGACCTCCCATGGCCGTTGCAGACAAACCTGGTTCCAAATTAGAACAGGGGTGCTTGAATTTTTACCTAAGAAAAACTTCCTCGTGTCTTTGTTAATATCCTTGATCACTTTAGGAGCATGCGTGAAGTAAGACAGAACATGATTTTTTTTTTTTTTTGGAATAAAGACAGAACATGATTAAGGAAGGCAAAATCATCACAAAAAATGATTATCATCGCCATAAACTATCACCATCATTGAAGTTAATTAGCACACAAGAAAATCAATTATGAATAGTTTAGCATAGTCACTTATCACTACAAGACCTTCAACAATCGAAAAAATAATTATTTTAACACACTCTCATCATTCGAAAATTGAAAAACTATAAATAACAATCTATTGAAATAGGATTTCTATGAATTAGAAAAGAAAAATATTTGAATATCCCTTTAATTTCTTCTTCAACACAATCCCAAAGTACAAAATCAAAAAAAAAAAAAAAGGTGGGGAGTAATGAAACGCGGAGCAATGGGAGAAGAGGAGCTGATAGGAGCATTTTAATGCGACGTTTTAATTGTTATTTCCTCATATTTACTTAGTTATTTCCTTAAATAAATCCTTCTTGTTTAGGAAAGTTTCCATCCTTAGAAAGTTTCTATTTTTAGTAATTTTAATAAAAGTTTCTATTTTCTAGGTACCTTGGAATAAATGGAGCTGAAATGAAGAAATGAAGTTTTCCTGGTCCGACTAGGAATCCCAGTCAACGCAGGAATTCTGATGAGGCTAGGAAACCTGAAGGCATTAGGAGACTACATGATAACATGAGAGATATTTTGGGAGATCAAATCTGCAATTTTAATGTGAAAATCAAGAGAATATCAAGGGGAGGACATTAAGGATAAAGTCATGGAGAGATTTAAGGGAGAAAAGGTCCAAAATGAGTCCGGATACATTGTCTAGGTTCATGCCTAGATATTTGGCAGAAAATGGTGAATAAAATCAGATTAAATCTTGGGAAAATCAGCAATAATATATTTGGAAAGATTATGGATTTATTTTGGAGCTTTTTGATTGGTTGAGTGACATGGCAGAGCTGACGTGACATTAATTCATTGGTTGGAGCTGTGTGGTGCAACCAGAAAATTCCTTAGAAATTAAATTCATGAAGCCTTGCCTTCCCCTATATAAACCCCCCTATGCTACACCACAAGACCACACCTCTTCATTCAGAAAAATTCTCTCCATCCTCTAGTTTCAAGTCTCTGCGTCTTCAAGCAAAGAGAAGAAGAGAAGAATAAGCCATGAAGCCTCCTAGCCGCCATCATCCACCTTGTGTCGTGAAGCTTTGGAGCCTTGCTTTCAAGATCCAAGACCAACGTCTCAAGCTTTCCACCATTCATCCTTCACGGTGTAATTCTATCTTTTTCCTTGTAACCTTTTCAGGTTTTCTTTGTTTGATTTCGTATGAACTTGATTTCTAGTTGACATAACGTTTAGGGCAAAGCTTAGTGAGATAATCAGGTGTGGATAGAGAGAAACAGGGGTGGGGCTAACTAATTGACTGACTCGTAAGGAGGGGTATATCCTGGTGGCAGGCCTCATGGATAAGTTGCAAGATTATACGGCCGAGTACCGACCACAATTGTAAAATCAACTCGGTTTGTTGTCCCTGAGGCATGACAACATGTGACTACTGTTGCGGACTAAAAGATGGAAGACCCGCTGTAGTGGAGACTAACACTACCGTGGGCGTCGTGGCAACTGATAATGTGGGATGTGTCATGACTCCACTCGTCGTAGAGACCCCGCTTAACGTTAAAGCTGATGGTTGAACTAATATCATTGGGAGACTTGACATGGGTATAATGAGATCTCTTAATGCAGCTAATCTATTTGGATCAAAAGAATAGGTATGACCTTGTTGCCTACACCTGTAACAACGGTTCCCTCGAGACTTGGCATAGGGATCTGATAACATTCACCGAGTGTTGTCCCACTGGGCGTGCCAAAAGTTGTTCACTCAAAAAATCGTCTCCGACAAGTGTTGTGTGGCCGAGGGCTACTTTGCCTTACACGTGTCCTTCTGGCTTGGTGACGTGTATGCGGGCGTGCCAACTCGCTGCTGAGAGGTCAAGCGAGGTTTTGTTTTGATTTGTTGATTTTGCACTGATCTGACTTCTAATCAGTCGATTATGGGCTGAGGAATGATCGATTTCGGCCACAGAGTTCTCTCTACCTTGGATGCTAGAACTTTAACACGAACCAGCTTACTATCTGAAATCTTAGTGTTGTGTAACTCGGTGAGTGAATGTGAAAGTGTTGGTGGCAGTGATTTTTATGATTTTCTTAATATTGGCACAAAGTAAATAACATAAAGTAAATGGCAACACATAAATAACACAAAAAGTAGATGTAGATAAAGAAAGTGAAGATAAAGTAAAGCATAATAATGTAAAGTGCAATAAATCTGAAGAGCAAGAATGTGAATTGCAGGAAAGTAAGATACAAGAAGATAAATTCCAGAAATAAAAGAGCGGTAATGTAAAGCGCAAAACAGATAGATGAATACCGATAAAGAAAAGCGATAAGATAAAACACGTAAAGATTGATAATTGTGTAGAAAAGTATTAAGATAAAAGTTGTCGTCGCTTAGAGCGTTTGGTCAGGGACTTCTAATAATGATGCCTATAGTCCTTTTCATAATGAGTGATAACACTATTGGGAAGAAAAAAAAAATATCATCGTTGATTGTTAAGATTGATTACAAATAAAAAAAAATTCAAGCTATTTTACGTTTTTGCCATCTACGACGCGATCTACGCTTTCAATGGTAATCAGGTTCACTAACTGATGATTTTAGCAATAAAACCCTTTAATGTCCATTCAAGTTGATTTCTCCAAATCTGGTAACAGCCCTCTTGAACACGTTATCTTCTGTCATAGATAGCGGTGAAAGCTTTTATGGATCTTTAATATGCCATGACTAATTAGCTGCAGTTATTCATTATGCCTTGAGGGTTCGATCCACATTTGATTCATCCAAACTTGGCCATTCAACTACCACGTGGGCCATGCCAAATTTAGGTTCAAACGACCACAGTCATTCATTGTGTTGCGTCCATTCTACTACGACGTCTTAAGTAAAATCCCTTGTGGTCCCAATGCACCTGTCTGCCTTACTCAATTTAGGTGCAAATAGAAGTACCATTCTATTTTGTACCACAATTACGTGTTGGCAAATTGAAGGGTTGTCATGCCCCGATTTTCAAGCACAATTAATAAAACAAATTAAACAATCACAAATACTTCAAGGATAATGGTTCAAACATCAACACTAAATACTTTAAAAAAAATTCTTTTAAAACAAGTACAAGATGATGCACGAAACCCACAATATCAATACAGACTCGTTCTTTAGAGTCACATATTACATTATACCAAGTTTATAAATTAAACTGAAATAAAAATTCAATAAGTAAACACACTCACTACACAGCGGAAGAATAACAAGTGCGAAACAACAATTAAATTCCTAAACTTATGACTGCAACGATAATGGAGCTCTGCTCTGACCACGTTCACCCTAATCTGCAAGATAAACCCTACACTATGGAATAGTGCACCAGGTTGCAACAACAAACTCGATAAGCTTTTAAAGCTCGTGTGAGTAATCTCAAACAACCACAACATAAGCATATGCTTAAATCATCTCAACTTAACAAAATCGATATGCAATTATCACGACAAAGAATATCAAGTCCACATCCTACAATATCATACTTACGTAAGTTAACTCATAACTAAGACCCAGCTCTGACTCTCAACTCAGCATCCAATTACACAAAACTTCAACTAAAACAAATCCAACTTACTCAAGTAACATTTTAAAATATTTTATAATGCATCAGTCTACAGAATCGTCCTTCATTTGAATCAACAAAAGTAGTTGTCACCTCAGTGACATTTCAAATCATTTTTAGTCTCAACGACAAATCTACGAAATCACACTCCTTTCCTCTCGATAGGAAGCATTTGTCATCATCGTGACATCATAATCATTTCATAGCTCACCACAATCTCGTGAAGAAATATAAATCTCAAACCACAACCACACTCACAATTTACACTAAGTAAAACTAGTAATCCCTGCATAAAAAATTAGTTAAGGAGATCACCTAAAATCACACAATCCAAAATCATAGTAATCTTTGCATAGAGTTTAGTTCAGGAGACTACATTAACGGAGGCTAGCAAGGAAAACAACTGCTCCAAAGGTGGCCAAACATGCCGCCACGCACCTCCTGATGAACTTCAACAACAGAAAAAATCAGCTTCGGCTAAGTTGTAGATTGCAACACGAGGAGCAACTTTCATAGCTGGCACTAAAGAGCAACTTTTTTTTAATGAAGTTTTTAGAGAAACTCAACGAATAAAAAGTCAACTCTTGACCCCTTGAAAATAAAACATTTTGAGTAATTATTCGTCCAAAATTTTTTCACTTCACCACAAAACAAATAAAAAGCACTCAAAAACAATTAATCACACAAGCCAACAACTTAATAATTTCTGAAAATCACACGAAAATTAATAACTAATTTCCGGGGTATCACATGGGTAGTTGATGATTTTTTCCTAGAAGTCACAGAGTTAGTCTGTTTACAGGTTCACTTTAAAAAGTGAGCTTAATTTGTCTTGTAATGAGTTGCAGTGCTTAGATAAGAAAAAGTAAAATGTTAGAGCTGAATTGTAGTCAGATGCCAACACATATACAACAATATATTAGTCGATCTGATGCCAACACATTAAAAAGTTCATCAAAAAAATAAATTGATTTGGGCACCGAGGTCGTCTTCTCTCTTCTTTCCGGTTGCAGATCCGGAACCTGGCGCAACAACCTACCTCTGTTCGTCCGGTTTCGGCCCACGGCGGGAAGCGTGCACAACGCTATTGTCGACGACAGGAAGCTCGTCGACGTGGTTAAGAGGACAATATACCCGAAGCAAACAATGTCGTTGGGGATGAGATCGGAGTCACAGACGTCAATTTATATGGAGGTCGGCGTCACAGAAGTCGAATGCGCGGCGGAGATCGGAGGAAGACGAGTGAAATCAACGGCTGAATCGCTCCGTATTCCGCATTTTTGAGGCAGTTTTTCGATTTGTTTTTGGCGATGAGCCTGATCTCTATCGCCGCTTGCTTCTGCTCTTCAATCGAACCGGAATCGAGGACGCCGATTTTCGAGGCTGACGGTGGTCGCTGAGTCGACTCAGCCGGTAAGGAAGAGAGAGAGAGAGAGAGAGAGAGAGAGAGAGAGAGAGAGAGAGAGAGAGAGAGAGAGAGAGAGAGAGAGAGAGAGAGAGAGAGAAAAATCGGTGAGGGGGGAGGAGTGAGAGAATAGATCGAAAAGGGGAGGGGAGAGAGAGAGAGCCTGAGAGAGAAATGAGTGTAGTTTATTAATTTAAATGAGGACAATACTATCAATATGTTAGATTGGGTAAATTGGAGTAAAAAACTCTTAGTGGAGTAAGTGAGTAATTTTTATACTAAAATTGTGTAAATGGTCATTATCCCTAAATCATATAAATAGACAGCCGAATGTAAGTAAATAAGAGAGCGAGGACACACGGGTTCATACATAAATGAACCCAAGTTTTTTCTTGTTGAAGATTAGCACCAAACCTAATAGCAAGTTTCTTCACTTGGGTTAAGCCCCGTGCCCTCGAGAATCTTTGGAAGGGCTCCCTTTAGGCTGTTAAAATATATATATATATATATATAATGAAATGAAATAAAATTAGGAAAAGGGCAATTTTTTGTTTTTGTTTTTCAGTGAGTCAATTTGCTGGCCTGTCCACCTAAACCGGAGGCAGCTATAAAT
>LYNE01000236.1:131829-150156 GCA_001662545.1 Rosa x damascena
TATGCAAATCTTCACAAGTTTAAAATGACAACTAGGGGGGACAAGTTGCACAGTTCCACATTAGAAAAGCTTATAGTAGAAGACAAAATATCTATTTGGATATAGGAAGTGCTCTCTCACATTATTGGTTAAAAACCAGATACGGAACATTTACTCCAATTATGGAATATGTTACAAAACACACATACAAAAAGAAAGAAAAAATGACGAAAAAATGAAACCAAGTGAAAGAAAAATGACCTGGGTAGGAAAGTATCTGATAACATTAGCAGTATTTCCTCTCCACAGAGAAATGAGACCCTCATCCTTAATTGTTCGGGCAAAGCAGTCAGTTATTCCCTTGTATGGTTGAGAAAGCCGACCAGCCTTGATCATCTCATCCTGATTCTGGATTAGTAGTTTAACACGCTCAATTGGAGCAGCAGCTGTTTTAGAAACAGCCGCAGATACACCTCCCATAAGGAAATCAATAGCAAAACCAGCTGCCCCTTTTTCTGCCGGAGCCTGTGCCAAAATGGGAGACACCGGTGAGAGCTGTGCAAGGGCAGTGCTTTGGCATGCTGGCAGCAAGGGGCGTTGCAAGCCTCCATTTGCATAAGCACCAGTTAAACCATAGTTTCTGCTCTTCAAGTTGGGAGAAAGCTTAGAAATGAGGCAGGACTGCCCATGTATTTTCTGAAATATAGATGGATGGGACGACCCATCAGCCATGATTATAACTGAAGCCACTGAGCTGCAAAACAATAACATGATTTCAAATATTGGCATGCACCAAAAAGAGACAGGTTACAAGACAATACAATTCAGTCCACATGGCTTCAGAAACAGTAACAGTAACATGCAATGATCCATAAAATATCCATTCTTATAAATGTCTAGAAGTTATTAACTAGTTTCCCACGTCTCCAATGTGTCTGCCACAAGTTCAACAAATTCTCATTAACCAATGGGACTGCCTCCTCTTCTTTATACTCAATCCACCCACTAACAGATCAGCATGGCATCTATGCAATTGCAAACAACAAAAGGCTTTTATTTATTACATTTAATCATTTTTATTAAAAAAAAGCAACGAAGTTAGGTTGCTATAACCTACAGTTTCTGTTTCTCCAAAACAACAGAGAAGTACTGCTTAATCTACTTTGTGTTTTCAACTGTATTTGCTCTTATTGATAACAGGACCGACCAGTGGAAATGACAAAGACATGGAAAGCTTGTCAGAAAGAGTAACTCTTGAATGCAAATCTCCTTCTCACAAAAATGATTGCATGACTAGAATCTTT
Organism: Rosa x damascena; assembly: GCA_001662545.1. Taxonomy (NCBI): domain Eukaryota; kingdom Viridiplantae; phylum Streptophyta; class Magnoliopsida; order Rosales; family Rosaceae; genus Rosa; species Rosa x damascena. The sequence continues at coordinate 133,113 of LYNE01000236.1, forward strand.
TTTCACACAGAATCTTTGTAATGCATAGTTGTCCTAGATAGCAATATCATCGAATCTCAATCATAACAGAACAAGAAATGGGCTTCTCAAACTCAATACTTAGTAGGGAAAAAAAATGGATCTGTTTTTCAAGTCAAAAATTCAAGCTTTAGCATCTCTGAATGAACATGCAGAAGAAAACAGAACAAGAACATGGGTTACAGAATCTCAATGGGGTACATGTGAAAAAATACAAACTTGAAGCATTTCAGACAGCAAAGCAAAAGAAACAGAGGTGTTAGCAACAAGAACATCAGTAGCAGAATTCAAGAAAATTAATCCTTACTGAATTGTCAGCACCCATAACATAAAAAGCAGAAAATACGGAGTGTTAAAGTGAGATCGCACAAGAGAAGAGAAGAGAAGAGTCAAACCTGAGAAGGTCGCCGAGGGAGACAGAGATGAACAGTGAAAGAAGATGATGGAGAGAGTGAAGAAGGGAGATTTTTCCCAGTCACCAGGAAATGAAGGAAAGGATTTATATGAACCGAACCGCAGCCTACAGGGGCATTTTAGGGTTCTTCTTTAATGACGATACTACCCTCCTCCTGCCCTTTTTTTTTGTTACAACCCTCCTCCTGCCTTTTGAAATCACCTTTTTGCCCGCTTTTTTTTTTTTTTTTTCCAACAAAGAATGTAAATAAAAATATTACGTCTTACTCATCAATTACATTTATTTATTTCAAAATCTCATAGCTACCCTGTTGAAGACCAAAAGTTTCCTATCCAGTATCCACCCACTTTCCACTCATTTTATTGGTGAGTGAGACATGTCACACGAGAAACTTGGATTGCTTTAATTTGTTGCGCTAGGATTTATAAAATTTTCAACCCGAATACGCCAAATTAGTATAGCATAATCTAAAGGTCAACCAGGGCCGAACCTGAAATTTTCTTTGAGGCAAACTTTAAAAGTTGGATTCTCTAATTGTAGTATGCATTCATTTTTTTTTTATATTAACTCAAAGTTCAATAATAAAATTGCAAACAAAATGTAATATCTAAAATATTTATATTCAAATAATATGGCCGAAGATGTTCCGGACCAAAATTTAAAAAATTAAACTAAACATGTTCCAAATTAGAACTTTAAAAAAGAATCTAATTAAGAACATCTCCAACAAAGTAGCTAAAGCAAAGTTAAATATAATTTTTGGTAAAATAGTTAGCTATATTTAGCTAGGAATTTTGTATAATTATATTTCTATCTCTAATTTTTTTCCCTTTATCCAAACGACAATTTACTGTTTGATAAAGCATTTAAAATAATAAGTATTGCTTGAGCAAAATTGTTAAGTCTATTGTTATATTTCACCTTTTTAATTATTTTAACTTGCAAGCCCACCCTCCTTACCAAGATCAATAACAAATTCCAACACGTCCCTAATAGTATCGATGTTGTGATACGGATAGTGGTCTCCAAGGAAATCAAACTTAAGATTATTCAAGATAAAATTGCAAAAAAGGTTGGAGTCATCGATGACGAGTGGAAGGATAAAACACAGTCAAGAAATATTCTGTGTCCTAAGCAGAAAGAAATTTGTGTTATTATTGGATGATATATGGGATCGGGTTGACTTGATCAAAGTAGGCGTTCCAGTTTCTAACCAAGGGAACAACTCCAAGATAATGTTCACAACTCACTCGGAGGATGTTTACAACCGTATGGGAGTTCAAAAGAAGATTAGAGTGGAGATCTTGGACCGATACAAAGCTTTGGACTTGTTTCAAGAGAAAGTTGGAAAAGAAACACACTATATTCATCCAGATATCCCAAAACTTGCTGAATTTGTGGCAAGAAAGTGTGGTAGTTTGCCACTTGCATTAATTACACTTGGTTGGGCCATAGCTTGCAAGAAGACGCCCCAATAGTGAAATCATGCAATTCATGTCTTGAAGAAATCTACGTTAGATTTTTTAGGTATGGAAGATGAGGTGTTAATAAACTCAAAATGAATGTCCAAATTAACCCTGCAATAGATTTGTCACGCCCCGAATTTCGAATAAAGAAATTCGAATCCGAAACGCAAAAACCTAAGAAGTTAAAAAAGAACACTAAGAAAATTTGTCATTTAAACTATGCAACAAAACCAACCGAGCTCACAATGTCAATAACGACTCGTTTTTTTTTTTTTTTTTTTTTTTTTTTTTTTTTTTTTTTTTTTTTTTAAGGGATAACGACTCGTTCTTTAGAGTCACATATTGTTGTGCTTTTGGCTCGTTGATACAATCTAGAAAAGTTAGGATGCAGAATTCAAATCCAAGACTAGAAAGGAAAGAAGTTTGCATGCAGCTTTTCTATAAGTTATAGGAAAGTTAGTCTTTCAAGTTCTATTAGTATTTGTATTATATGCTTAGAAAGACTTAGTCTATTAGGATTAGGAATCCTAATCTCATGTTGTATCAACAACTTCTATGTCCTTTTCTCATGTTGTATCAACAACTTCTATGTCCTTTAAATAGGAGTTGTAGGGGGTTTTCTGAAAAACTAAGACAACTTAAGAGTCAAGGTAATAGAGAGATAAGAACTAGTCTGAGGGATTTGCAATAAGTACTTGTAAACACCTAAATTCTTCATAGTGCTAGTGAATCTCTTAAGAGAGATCACGAAGCGGACATAGGCTATAGTTTTGACTGAACCACTATAAAATTGCAGTGTTTGTTTCTGTTTTCAGTTAATCTATTATTCTGATTTTGCTTAAGTAGTAAAACACAATGATCCTAAGAGGCCTTACACAATAAGTGGTATCAGAGCTTAGGCTCAAGGTGCTTTGCGGTGGTGAACAGCAAAGTCATTGTCGAAGCAGGAGATGTGAAACCGTCCATTAAGCCCTTTAATGGCAAGGACAACTTCACGCTTTGGCAGAGGAAGATGAAGAACGTTCTGGTTCAGCAAGAGGTTGATGAGGCAATTGGAGATAAGCCTGCAACAATGACTGAAGCAGAATATACAAAGAAGAATTAGAAAGCAAAGAGGTCCATCGAGTGGCATCTTGCTGATAATGTCCTGCTTCGGTGAGAATATGACTGCAAAGGAAGCATGAGAGAAGCTTGAAAGCATCTACAAGGGTAAAACTATTAGCAGCAAGCTGCTCTTAAAGGAACAGCTCTTTGGCCTCAAGATGGAGGAAGGGGATGATCTTAATGATCACATATGCAATTTTTAGAATTGCATATTGTCACACCCCTGATTTTTAACACAAATAAAAATAAATATATAATCCCATAATTATACATGCGTGATCGTTCAGTCATCAATACAAATACCTAGAAACTTTTTCCCTTTTAAACCAAGTACATACTGATGCCCTGAACCCACAAGGTTAATATATACACTCGCTCCACAGAGTTATATATTACACAAGCTTACGAATTAAATTGTCAACAACAAAATAAAATGCACGTAAATGCTCCTTAGAGCTCACTACAAGCAGAAGTCTTAATAACGGTAAAGTCACAAAATTGGCTTCCTACCGTAAAGCTGCTAGCTCACTACCTCAGTTTTCAGCCACGATTACCCTGACCTGCAGGATTAACCCCTACACTGTTTGAATGGTGCACTGAGTTGCCACACAATAAACTCGGTAAGCTTTTGCAAGCCCGTATGAGTAACTCAAATAACTCACGCAAAACACAGAATAAAGGATAAACTCACACGAATCACGAGATAAACTCACACGTTTCAATCAAGAAACAACTCACACAAATCAGGTTTAAATCAATAAACAAATCACGTTTCAATCAAGAAACAAAGCACGGCGGACAGACTAGAGCTCTAACTGATCGTATTCACTAACCCGGCCAAAGGCGTGAATTCCCGATTTTTCCACATACGATCACATTTCGTGATCCATGATCCTCAACTCGTAAGTCTTTGGATCCATGGTATAAATATCGAAACATTAAAGGAGTCGCACTGGACCCAAAATGTTACACGAATCTAAAATAAAAGATTCCCCATAATTGATCCCTATCAATTACTCCCGGTACAAGACCCACATTTAAATAAACCAACCGCGAACTAAAATGTTCCACAATACATAACACTTTCAAAACAATAGAAATCAACCATTTCACAAAATATTGTTTCAAGAAAAGTCACACCCAAAGCAATAAAATGAACGCACCCATAATTATTGTTTTATCACACAATTCCACCTACACACACACACACACACACACACACACACATATATATATATATATATATATCACGTACACACACACACACACACACACACACACACACACACACACACGTAGACATTCACTTAGGAATGCTACTAATACCAACTATAGTTTGCAGTTAACTAAATAACTATCAAAACAATCAGGTAAGCCCGTTTGTAAATGAAGATTGTGAGATTACTCACCTAGAAATTCCCGCTGCATCTTCAATACAGAACAAAGCAGCCAAACCACAAACAACCGTCCAAGAATACTTCGTCAAATACCTAATCACATACGGTTTCAACTTAGTAACAATTCACAATCGATTTAAGTCTGAAACCCCCGTTTCGAACAAAAATCCCCAAAGCGGCGCCAATTGAGGTGAAACCACATCCGAGACCTCCTAAAATCTCCAGAATACTTCCACGATCGATATGCCAAGACCACAAGTCAATCGAATGCTCAAATCCTCACGGATCGAATAAATCGACCGGTATGAAATCGTAAAAATTGTAACAATTTCATACAAACTCCAAAAATTGCATATTATATATCGAAATGCTCATATCGACGAGTAGAAGATATATAATACCAAAAACAGTCCCTTACATGGCCGGAACACTGCCAGAACGCCTCCACAAGCGGGGGCGCACTGCCGCCTGCCAAAACTCAATATTTCACAAAACTCTCAACATCAAAGCTGTTCATCTAAGCCTGCTTGTGAATTTTCATAACTAGCTCGAAGTCAGAAAACAAGCATCAATGGTCGAAAACTACCTCACAAGCTTTGAATTTTTGCTCAATTTGAGTTGAACCAAGTTTCACGTGAATTGATCCAAACAACCACCACACATCAATCCAGGAGGTTGCTCTGAGCTCCACAAACCTGGTTTGAAGCTTCACCGACGTTGGAAATTGGAGAACCGATTGGGTCCGATTTCCTCAAACTTGACCGCCTTCTAGCGCCGCCACCACTGAGAATCACCGCAAGAGGATGCCAAAGGGATGACTGGAGCAAGGTGGCGAACCGATCTGGAGAGTTTCACCGGTAGAGGCCGCTGGAAAATGGAGTTCCGACAGGGTAGGAATACCGGGTTCCGGTCGGGTTAGTAGCGGGTGAGGAGAGAGAACGGAGAGTTTTCTGATTTCCGGAAATGGTAAATGTGAAAATGGAAGTAGTAAGTTTCCGAAAATGGAAACTCCTATTTATAGAAATTTCCCAAAACTTCAAATGCTCATAACTTTTATTTATACGAACTCCGATTTCCACGTTCCACATGTCTACGAACTCGTATCAACGCGCTCTACAACTTTAGTGAAGGAAATTTTCGGAGAATCCCAACGTATAAAAAGTCAACCTTGAGCCCCCTTCTAAAGTCATACTTTCTTAATAGAAATTCGTCCGAAACACTTCCGCTCCATCCACGAGCCACGAAACCGTCCAATAACCATAAATTAGATTCCTGAAAATCCTCTTAAAAATAAATACGAATTTTCGAGGCATCACACATATCAAACTTGGAGAAGGTTGGAACAAAGATGGATGACAAAGACACGGCTGTCATGTTACTACATTCGCTTCCACCTTCATTCAAGCACTTCAAAACCACCATGATATTCAAAGATGGGCTAAATACTGATTACTACCCTGTAGTTTGGGTCCAAAATCAATTCAATCCTTGAACTTCTAATTTCATCAAAAATACCCCTGCACTTTCAATTTTGATCTAATAGGTCCAATCTGTTAGTTTTTCGTTAATTGAGTCCGTTAACTTGCTGACGTAGCTCATATGGGGCCTATGTTTTATGATGTGGTGTTGAGATAGTATGCATAGTCAGTTTAGGAGTGAGTCCCGCTATTAGAAATTTATCAAATAAAAAGTTTTTAAACAAATAACCCAATTATAACTAGAACCCACAACTAAAGATTAACGAATTGGACCTATTAGATTAAAATTGAAAGTACGGGAGTGTTTTTGATGAAATTAGAAGTCCAGGGACTGAATTGATTTTGGACCTAAACCACATGGTAGTAATCAGTATTTAGCCCTTCAAAGTGTGTGATTACTATCACACTTTCTAAAGTGTGTGAGAACCTAGAATCATATGTCAAAATGGACAAAGAAGAAGAAACTTCTCAAGCACGAGGACTTCATGTCAGAGGCAAGGAGAGAGGAAGGTCCAGGAATAGAGGTGGTGGATTTGAAGAAAGAGGCAAGTCAAAATTCAAGGGAAAAGGAAAAGGAAAAGAAAAGAAGAATGGTTGCTTCGAATGTGGTTCACTCAACCACTGGAAAAGGAATTGCAAACAATAGAAGGAGAAAAATGCGCAGATGTTAGGAGAAAGTTCTAAGTCAGCCAATGTCGTTGCTGGAAATTATAGTGACGATGGAGAACTTCTCGCAGTAACAACCTTCTCTAGCGCGCTTAAATATTGGACCTTGGATATAGCTTGCATATTTCATATGTGTGCACACAGAGATTGGTACAAGACATATGAAGAGAGGAACACCGGGGAAGTAGTGTTGATGGGAGATGATTCACCTTGTAGAATTATGGGAATTGGAATAGTAAAGATCAAAATCCATTATTGAATTGTCCGAACGTTGGGAAACATCAGACATGTCCCAAAATTGAGCATAAATCTGATTTCATTGAACACTTTGGATATGGTTGGATTTTGGTATAAATCTGAAAAAGGACAGCTCAAGGTAGGAAAGGGACAAATAGTCTACATGAGGAGTATAAGGTGTTGGATCATAATTCATATGCATATTTGTGCCCTAAAACATGGAAATTACTCAACCTGACGGCTGAAATTAACCGATATGTGGCTGGTGTCGGCATGCCGGAGAAAATTCAAGTGATGTCGTCGATTTGGGTTCAGGGAAAGAGATCGATCGGGTGGCGATGGTGGAGGGGAAGGACAACTAGGATTTGGGTTTTAGGGAGATTTGGTGTGATGAAGAAGAGGTTTCACCAAGAAGAAAATAGAGAAGAAAAAAAAAATTAAAGGGGGAAGTCAATGCTATTCTTGACATTTTATCATTCACCGCGCTTACATGGCGCTGAGTTGACGTCTAAATTTGTGCCACGTCAGTCAGTACGAAGTGAACCTATTGGAGTGAAATTAAGAGGCCAAAGACTTTATGGATTAAATTGAAATGTCAAGAATTGAAACGATGTTGGGGCCAAAGTACAGGGACTAAACAAAATTTAATCCTTTTTTTTCTTAGCGTGTGAAAAAATATTTTTATTTGGTTACAATAATGATCAACTGTAAGACCCCGGAAATTTGTTATTAATTTCTAAATGTTTCCTGGAATTAATAAAGTGTTCATTTGTACGAGTTCGTGATTCGAGGCTGGAGCGGAAGTGTTTCGGACGAATTTTTATTCGGAAAGTATGACTTTAGGGGGGCGCAAAGGTTGAATTTTTATACGTTGGGTTTCTCCAAAAACTTCCTTCATGAAAGTTGTAGAACGCGTCGATACAAGTTCGTGGACATGTGAAACGCTAGAATCGGAGTTCGTATGAGAAAGTTATGAGCGATTGAAATTTGGGGAAATTTCTATAAATAGAAGAAAATTCCGGATTTTTCATTAAATCCCAAAAGTTTCCTTTTCTTCATTTTCCTCCCCAGATTTCTCTCCGTTCTCTCTCCTCAGACCCGACCCGAATCCATCTTCTTTTTCCGGTGACGTATGACGGCGGACCCGGCCCAGATAGACTCGCCCAGCTCTCCTCCGTCGACCTCTGGTGTCAGTTGCGCCGGTGGAGCAACCTAGAAGGAGATCGGAGACGTGAACAGTGACGGCGGACAGACCCGGTTGGATTTCCCAGTTTCCGGCGACTCGTTGGCCGATCCTTCCCGGTTTTGGAATGTCCTCCTCCTCTTGATCATCCTCATACCCGACTTGCATCACTATTTTACCTGCGGAGCAAAAGATCAAGGTTTGAATAAATTGACGGTTCTGGTCAAATCTGGAATCTGATCAGAGGGCCGAGATTAATCCAACTTTCAGGCTTGATCTAGGACGATCTAGGCCGATCCAGACTTAGCTCCAGGTATGAAAGTTGCTCATCTCTTCATTTTGAACAAGTTTGTTGTTGGTCACTTTGCCATCGGAGGTGGTTGGCCGGTGTTGACCGCCGTTGATAGGGCTTTGACCGTCCACTACTGACGGCGTGTGGTGGCGCGTCCAGCTTCCTTTTTGTGTTCTGTTTTCAGTTTATTCATCTACGCATCGATACAGTCGTTTTGATATATTATAAGGTTATTTTGGAGAAAGTTGATGCATGCTAGGGTTTTGGTTTTACACATTATCTTCGGTTTTCAATCCGCGAAGATCTGACCGTTGGATCTTCGAATAATTTTGATAGGATGATCCCAAGGGCAATCTGTGAGAATCTGATCGTTGGATTGTCGTTTAAGTGTGTTATGAATTGATTGCTAAGTTAGGATCGTATTTTGATTAGGTGACTGACGGTTTTGGTTGGGCGGACGGTTGTGATTGTGATTTTGGGCTGTATTGAAGACGCAGTTGGATTGAGGTGAGTAAATCTCACGTGGTTCATTTACGAACGGATTTAATTATTACTCGGAATTACTTGTTTAATTGTTGAATCATTTTCGAAACAAATTATTTGTTTTAAAATATATGAACTTGATCGACAACGGTTCATGGGTAAGTTAAAACAATGTTTTGATATAAAATGATTTTTGAGAAGTATAATTTATGAACTATAGTTGGTATTACTGGTCATTCCTGCGTGAATGACTTCGTATATATATATATATATATATATATATATATATATATTTACGTGGAATATATATATAGATGGTGTGGCATTGTGTGAAGTATAATAATTGTGATTTTATTCAGATTATTATATTGGAGCATTTACTCTTGTCGGAAATGTGAATTGTTGATTTATTTGTGTGGAAGAGTATTTGAAGTTTTGATTTGGTTTTAGATTGTAAAACCAAGTATTGTAAAGAGTACCTTGTGTTGTGGGGTAACTGGGTTGTATGCGTGCGTGCGGTCATGGTGGTAACTGGGTTACGGCATCATGATTACGTAGTCTGTTGTATGCATGCGGTCATGGTGGTAACTGTGTTACTGCATCATGAGTACGTAGTTTTCGAGGAATGTTGCTGATGTTCTTTCTTTAATTTATACATGAGATTTGGATTTCTATGAATTCTATTGTTGATTTAATTGTAATCTCCTGAACTAAGTTATATGCAGGGATTACCGCTTTTGAATTGTTGTTTTATTGTAATATCCTGAACTAAGTTATATGCAGGGATTACTGCCTTCTGAATTGTTTGTTTTAAGTAATCTCTTGAACTAAGTTATATGCAGGGATTACTGCCTTTTTAATTGTTTGTTTTAATGTAATCTCCTGAACTAAATTATATGCAGGGATTACCGCGCTTTTTGAATTGTTTGTTTAATGTAAATTCCTGAACTAAACTCTATGCAGGGATTTATATGATTTCTATTGTTGTTTTTAATGTGATCTCTTGAACTATGTTTCCATGCAGGGATTACTGATTTTACTTAATTCAATTGTAAGTGTGGTTGTGGTTTGAGACTTGTAGTGAGTTGTGAGGTCATCGTTTTGACAAATGCTTTATGTTGAGGGGAAGTGAGTGCTATTTGTCATTGAGATGATATGATATGATATGATATGATATGATATGAACTTGATGTTTGGTTGTATTTTGTGAAATTAAATAATGTTGCTTTAATTCATCTCATGAGTTGAGAAATTATAAGCATGCGTGACGTGAGTCACTTTATTTGAGTTTACTCGTACGGGCTTAAAAAGCTTATCGGGTTTATTTTGTTCAATCCCGGTGCACTATTCTATGGTGTAGGGGTTTTTGTGCAGGTTAGAATATCGATTAATCGTCGTCGAAGCTGAGGTGTACGTTGGGTAGCGTGGACGTCGAATGGTACTCTTAGTTTTAAGTCTTCCGCTGTGTAGTGAGTTGTGGTGGATGTGTTTACTTATTGAATTGTCATTCAGTTTGATTTGTAAACTATCTGTAATGTAATATGTGACTCTAAAGAACGAGTCGGTATTGACATTGTGAGCTCAGCTGTTTTGTTGCTTAATTTAAATGAAAAATTTTCTATGTGTTTTTCTTGTGCTTGTTAAGTTATCGCTTTTTGGATTTGAATTTAATTATTCAAAATTCGGGGCGTGACATCAACTATACTTTTTCATCATAAACTATTTTTTTTTTAAATAACATGTAAAAGAAATATTGGGTATGTTAAGGGTTTGACACCCTCTAATATAAGAGAATGAAACATCAAATTTTCTTTCTAGGGTAGAAAAAAAATAGTTCAATTCCGATATATTTTCTAGTATAACTACCTAAAAACTTTCATAAAATTATTTGATAAAAAACAAAAATTTGAAAATTTTGTGTTTCAATCGATAGTCTAATATTCATCAATATCTTTGATTTTCCACCCTTAAAACTTTTTCCATGAAAATCACATATTTGGGACGTTCTATCGTCATCATACTCACTGTTCTCTCAAAATTTAGCCATTCATAAGACTTAGCCCAAGTGGTATAGACCAAAGAGGTTATAAGTGGATCCAAACTCAGATACATTGTCTTTGTAATCTGAATATCCATTAATCACCCTTAGCTATAACCTTTTCTTTACGTTTTTTTATTTAAAACAACAAAACAAGTGCTATCATATGACATAAAATTGTGAAACCTAAAATGTCATTAATCTCATAATTGACCATTTTTCAATCTAATTCATATCAAAACTGTAAATCGGACAATAATGACCTAATTATTACCAAGTAAAAATCAATGACTCCAAACAAGATCTCAAATACCTATCTTAAATAGTAAAGAAGATAAGAAAAGTTATTTGAACTATTACACTACATGCATTAAGAATATAATAAAAATTATTGTAGAAAAATATATGTTTGTCATATTAGAAAATAAAATCTAAATTTATACAGTCATACATAAATTTGAATTGCAAGAATGAGAAATATAATCAAAAGTATCGGAAGCTCATCTTTTCTTTTATTTTGATTGCTAGAATCCAGTAGGAGGTTCGGCTCTCAAGTCTGAGATTAAAATGTTCTTGCATTTAAATGAGAGTGATAGATCTAGGAATGAAAAAGAGAATGGAGATGCATAAGAGTTGGAAAGGTGGCGAGATAAGATTTGTAGCAGAACGGCTGGTACAAGAGTTCGATAGCGAGACAACATTTAAATAGTAGCAGATAGTACATTTAGGGTTTGACGAGTATACTTGTAATTTATATGAAAACGTGTCAAAAAATCGTGAGAGCATCGCTTCACGATTTTCAATTGCTTTCCACAATAACACATGGTCCTTTATACCCTTGGTTATGATAAGTCCAATTCTCATACATGTACTTTTTGGTAATTCTTTAAAGATTAAAATAGTAATATCTATACACCACTAATACAATTGTTCAACCATGTCTCACTTTCACAATTATAGGTACATGTCATTATGACACTTACCTTAATGGTCGGAAATTCAAGGGGCCAATTTATGGATACAAATGGTCCTCGAGGAGCAGATTCTCTTCGAGGCCTTTTGTTAGGTTAGTCAAATCTCAAATATGTTCTTTTTGGTAATTCTACAATGGTCAGAATGGTAAATTCTTAGGTTCACCCTTCTCTCAACCTACCAATAATGGATTGCCACCTATATTTTAAATAAAAAATACTCTAACTTTTTGTTTTTGAAATTCTTTAATAAAAGAAATAATTTAAAATAATATATAACGTCGTTTATTAGAGTGATTCTATTCATACTTCCTCATTTAGAATATATTTCTCAAGGCCTGCTCACCTAAGGGACAGTTTTTAAGGGATTGTAAGGGACAAGTGAATCTGACGTCTGAAAATAAATGCACAGTTTTAAAGTGTTATAATTTATGCTTTTATATTTAATACATGTGGTTGAGATGCATCTGTCCCTCACAGTCCCTTAAAACTGTCCCTTAGGTGAGCAAACCTGTATAGACCTCTACTTCTAAATTCACAATAAACTTCCATTTTTGCCCCTTTTATTTATACGTTGCCTTCTTCCTCCTCAAACCTAGCCTTGCTCTCTCCTCCAACCTGACTAGGTTTCCTCATAAATGTTCAAGGCCATTTGACATTTAATTTGCACTTTTGTCAAGAACACCATTCCAAATACAATTGAAGCATAATATTCTACCATTCAAATGAAGCTATATATGACATGTCTTGCAAAAATTATGTAGGTTTAACTAAAAATTCTTGAGAAACGCTATTTTTTTAATTTGGCAAATCTAGAACAATTATTCTTTAACAGAACAATGTGTCAAACAACACTAATGCATACTTCTTGAAAATTAATCTAACAATTCTTTCTCTTTTTCAATATCCCACACCCTAGTGCGAAGGGAATCAAATTTATAAGAAAAACAAGTGGGTTTGTGGTTTGCCATGGATCTATATCAAGAGGATGACTACATTCACACCTACAGATGAACAAACTCTAACAAATAAAAATGGCTGCGGAAAAGGTTAGATTTTTTTTTTGAATTTTTTTAATTAAGGGTAAAATTAGATTTTTAAAGTTACAAAAAAGTCAGGAGGTCCAGATATACCAATTTTAGAGGTATGAGTAGAAGATCCCTTTCTCAAATTCCATCCATACCAATCCAGGAANNNGTCCAGAAAAGAAAAGAAAAAAAAATCAAAGCCACACATATCAAATCAATTGACTAGAAATGAAGAATTGATCAAACAAGAAGAAGAATAAGAATTGAATGAAGAAGAAGAACAAGAATTGATCAAACATTTAAAAACTAAAATCATGTCCCATTCCAACCAATCAAACCATATAGATTAATCAAAGTCATATATATGAAATCAATTGATCAGAAAAGAAAAAAGAAAAAATCCAAAGTTGTATATATGAAACCCATTGGCCAAAAAAAGAGAGAGAGAGAAGAATCAAAGCCATAATACATATGAAATTAATTGACCAAAAAAGAGGAATTGATTGAACAAGAAGAAGAACAAAAATTGATCAAACATATGAAAACTAAAACCATGTTCCAACTCTCAGTTCATCGTCCTTCTCAAATGACAAGACCCGCCCCGGATTTCACCTTGAAATCCAAATTGGTCCTGTGGGGCCCACCTTAGAAGAAATTTTACCAAAAATTTGACAGAACTCCCTCTAAAAATGGACTACCCAAAACCTGTAGAAAAACATTTACACTTCTAAAATAATCCACCCTTAATCTTCTGGAGCCACCATGCTCCCTAAAATACAACATCTCCCAAATCACAAAACAATTCTGAACTTAAAAAATATTAATCTCATAGGTTATCAGAGCAATCTAATGTACAGGCGTAAAAGAGAATAGAATACAAGATAAAGGACCGAGACTTTTATAATGCGGAAGCTATGACAGCTATGCCTCAACCCCATGTACGCTCGACCTCAAGCTAAACTGGCCTGCAAACTGGACATTTGAAACCAAAGGGCCCAGGGGAAAACATTTAAAAACCGTTAGAGTGAGTGGACGAAAATAAGTAATTTTGAATGTATAAGTAAAACTTAATGCTTTCCCAAGTTATCCTCTAAAAACTCGCATGCAGTAACAATCTTGGAAATACTCTTAATCATCATCTTTACTACAATCCTAATCACGTAAAATAGAACATCTTGCAATCTCTTAAAATCTCCAATCCCTCATATAAGTAATCATATTTCAAATATCTTGTTAACAAAACCAACATGCAGCGAAATTTCACAATATTTCCAACTCAATCCTTTTCAAGAAAACTCATTTGATGATTAGAAAGGACTGCCGTCTAATCACCTCATGCCATTTGGAAGGGACTGCCACCCAGATGACCCATCGGAAGGGACTGCCAACCGGAATAGGAGGCGGTGGGTAGAAGAGACTGCCAACTAGCCACAGGTAGTTAGAAGGGACTGCCAACTGAGTACCTCATGTCATCTGGAAGGGACTGCCAACCAGGTGACGCATTGGAAGGGACTGCCAACCAGATTTAAGAGGCGGTGGTTAGAAGGGACTGTTGACTAATCACAGGTAGTTAGAAGGGACTGCCGCCCAACTACCTCATGTCACCTGAAAGGGACTGCCGACCAGGTGACTCACCGGAAGGGACTGCCGACCGGGATATAATCTGGAAGGGACTGTAGACCAGACTATTACCTAGAAGGGACTGCTGACTTGGTAATGCATGCATGCGCTGACTTAGTTGCCTCCTCAATAAACTGAAATCAACCTCCTTAAAATAATTGCTTTCGGAAGGAAACCCGTTATTAATCCAATAAGTCATCAATAATTCACCGAAAGCATAACTTAATAATATCTCGATTACTCAAAACCCAATATCTCAATAAATCCTTGAAAACATAAATCCTCGGTAAATCAATAAATGCTTTTCGGAAAGAAATCTCAGTAAGTGCGGAGCTCAAAACTCAAGAAATCTCGATAATTCGATCATGCTCAAATATTTGCTAAATCATTCATACTCGTAAATCACCATATAAATCGATATTCGAAATCATTAATTCTCACAATATTTTCTTAATCAATCACATTCCGAAAATAATTTCTAAACTCAAAACTCATAAATAAATAGCTTGAAAATCTATTGAAAGCCCTCAGGAAGGAAATCCACTAATAATCCTGTAACTCATACAGCATACTAAATCTCAAGAAATCAAGCTCATAAAATCATAATACTCAATAATTCAAATAATAAATTAAACCTTAATCGGAAAATAATAATATACTGCATGCACATTTAATTTGAAATAAATGTCAACTCACTGTACTATTTAGGCGACCACGCTAACAGTTTCCTACGTCGAGCAGTAGCTCGGCACGTCGCCCTGTATAAAATTATAATTCGTGAATAACAATCCGGAAATTAAATACGATTCCCACATCAAATCCTCATAAATTAACATTTCTATTTCTTCTCTAATTAAACCAAAAATTTATTATTTGCACCAATTCTATAATTGAAGGTTTCTAGGGCAAAACTGAGAGAAATCCTAGAGTGAAATTCTCATAAATCAATAGCCAAACTATTGAACTTCGGAAATTCCTATTAATATCCAAACCTCCTCCAATTTTCACGAAACACCTATCCATAAATTCGTAACAATATATACTACTCAATAGACCAAAACAACTCACCATGAACGGCTGGACGCGCCACCACAAGCGGCTGCGCCTGGGCCCCATACGCCGCCGGTCAACCACCATATATGACTACCAAATTTTACCAACATCATCAACTCAACATTCTAAGCATCTTTCTCAACTAGAACAAATCCAGAAAACTACTAGAAGTACCT
Source organism: Rosa x damascena (assembly GCA_001662545.1). Lineage (NCBI taxonomy): Eukaryota > Viridiplantae > Streptophyta > Magnoliopsida > Rosales > Rosaceae > Rosa > Rosa x damascena. Next base: position 148,738 of record LYNE01000236.1, read on the forward strand.
CAATAATTAAGGAGAAGTTTGAACCCGAATTGTGAATAGTAACCCAGAATTTCAAATATTCGATTCTTCCTTCTCGCGTCAAATCGCTGTAAAATACTTGGGGAGCATCATCTACGTCCCAAGGTGCTCCCAAGGACTAAGGTTTGTCGTCTGTGGTGGCCGGAATCGGGAGAAACCGGCGTTGACCTTAATCTGCTTCAGTGAACGTCCTCTTCTTCTCGTTGCTGCACCTTCCAAAGTTCAAATTAAGCTACCAAACGGACCCAGAAATGAAGTGAAGAAAGAGAGCTTTCCAACGACATCTTAAACGTCAAAATTCGTCGCCGGATGAAGGAGTTATGGCCGGAAAATGGTGAAGAGATCAGAGAAGAGAGAGAGAATTGGGGAGAGAGAAGAGAGAGAGCTAGGTAAGTTTCCGGAAATGGAAACTTACCACAGTAACTCGGCTATTTATAGATAAATTACCATAAACAGTAACTTTACCTTTTCGCTTATAACTTTCGCATACGAACTCCGATTTTTACGTACCACATATGCACGCGCTCAGTTTAACGTCCTCTACAACTTTCATGAAGAACATTTTCTCAAATTTTGACCCAAACAAAAAGTCAACTTTTAAGGCCCCCTAAAATATCGAAACGGGGCCAAAAAGTAAATGTAAATGTCGTTTACCTATCGAAAGGCTCGTAAACTGGTAAATTTAGGTTCAGGACGTTACATTAAAGGTACCCATAGGTATAGCCTTTAATAGCCAATAGTCGCCGGGTTTTAGAAGTTGGGACATCTTGTTGTTCCAAAGAGTTTATCAGTATATATGGAAGGGGAAATGATCATTTACCCAATTTCAGCTTAAAAATTGCCCACTTGCTCCACTAACAGTTTTTTAACCTCATTTACCCAAAACACTCTAAGAGATTATTTCCCTAATACCCAATTACAGTACCCGACCTTTGGCCCATTAGTAACTTTAGTACCTGACAAAATAAAAAATATCACTTTGGTACCTGAAGTTCGGACCCCGACCCAACATTAGTACCTAGAACACTGTTGGCCGTTATGGCGTTAGTCAGGTGGCAAACTTTGAAGGGTATTCTCGTCTCTTCACTCAATCTCTTCTTCTTCCTCTTGCTTTCTTCGTCATCTTCTTCCTCCCAACTCTCCCTGTGTCTCTCAATCTCTTCTTCTTCCTCAAGCTAAGATTTCCAATCCATAGGTGACAAACTCTCATCTACAACGGGTACATAGCTGGAATATTTCCCAGCTTCTCCTTCCTCGGCGAGTACATAGCCGCTCGAATCCCAAGAGTTTTTTGAATATCGAAACCCATAGTACAAGTATGGGATATTACCAAGAAAATGGGGATCGAATAGAAGGAACATACATCATAGTCTAGCTGGTCTTCAGGCTCTTGTTATTCTC
>LYNE01000237.1:21924-32997 GCA_001662545.1 Rosa x damascena
TATAGGTTGAAGACAAAATAAATAAATAAATTATAAATTTAAAAAAATGAAGAAACATAAAAAAAAAAAATTTTAAAAAAAGAAGAAAAAAATTTATTTTTTTAATTTTACTTTTAAAAAAAAAATTATGTTGAAATGACCATTTTAGCCCTCAAAAGTCAAACTTAACGTCCAATTTGGACGGAATAGTAGAAATTGGACACGGCTGATTGAAATTAGAAAGTTTAGGGGGTAAAAATTCAAAATTGAAAGTACAGGGGGTGAAATGATGACACCCCCAAACCTCAGGGGGGTAAACTGAAATTAATCCTTTTTATTTTTTTTAACAAAAAAAAAAAAAAAAATTTGTTGCTGGGTCTTTCGGGTGAGAGCCGAATATCCTAACCAACTAAACTATAACGGATTTCTGGCATCTAATAAAATAAGTTGTTTATAACACATAGCTTGTATGAGGGCCGGGCTCAATTATGTTTAGCAGGCTTGGAAGATGTGTAGCTCACAGCTCTTTAGTGTTTAGAGTTCCTAGGTGAAGATCACTCAGAATGACAGCTCCAAGGTTTAGGAAGGATTCAGATTAAAAACAAAAAAAAGGATAGATTTCAGTTTAGTACCCTGTGGTTTGGGGGTAACATCATGTCAGTCCCTGCTCTTTCAATTTGATCAGCAACACCCCTGTACTTTCAATTTCAATCAGCCATGACCAAATTTTACTGTTCCGTCCAATTTGAACATTAACTTTGACTGGATTGACAAAGTAAAATTTGGACGGAACAGTAAAATTTGGGCACGGCTGATTGAAATTGAAAGCACAGGGGTGTTGCTGATCAAATTGAAAGAGCAGGGATTGACATGATGTTACCCTCAAACCACAGGGTACTTGTTTGGACCCAAAATGGAGCCAAACAGTACTAAACTGAAATTAATCCAAAAAAAAAAAGGTTTAGGTCCTTTAGGAAGGATACCCATGTCATTCCAAAACGAACAAACTTTGAAGATCCCGTAAATAAAAAAAGAAATGTCTGTTGGAGAGAAAACATCCAGAATATTGAGAAAAATATTTATTGTGGAAACAAATACTCCAAAACAAATTTTGTTTTCTTAATGGATAGAATTTAGAAAATGATGAGCCTTCTACTACCATATGTGGTGGGTTTGTGGAATGCAGGTTGCAAAGCATTAAGGTATTTTGGGGCAGTCTATAATATATATGAACATGCACGGTTGTAATTAAGCTTTTTAATACTTATATGAGTGACAAGTCTTTTAAGGTCCCGAATATATTATAGTACATGTCGAATGTTCCATGTTGTGTTGTGCAAACAATGGGCTACAAATGAAAGAGTTGAGATTAGTTAAATAATGCTTTCATGCACTATAATGGGAACCAACAACTACTAACTAGCACTAGATGGGCTCTCCAAACCTTGGTTAGTCGAGTTCGTGTCTCTACCAATAATTGAGTTGTGCTAGCTACATCCTACATCTATATCCAAAACCAGTTCTATCCATTTTTATTTGTTTCATTGTTTGTCTATTCTTCTTCTTTTTTTTCTTTTTCTTTTTTAGTGTAAATTATCTGAGGAAAAATTAGATGATCTTGGTGAAATGAGAGGAAGTGTTCTAAACAGTTTAGTAATTCACTACTTGGTCTAAAAAAAATTTCCCTTAAAAAGGTACCAACAGGCAACAAGCAAGGCATATTAACAAGCAAAGCAATGCTCCTAACTTCTTATTGCACTCTCTTAGTTTTGATGCATCATCAAAGAATTTCTTACCGAGGAGCGTGAATTTTTCTCTAGTTTGTCATTTTCATGTACTTTTAGTTCAATTTGTATCTTAGAGTTTCTTTTAAATGTGCTATTTGATGGAGCTTAGGCTTTATGTCCTCTCCATTTTGTATTGTTTCTTTATCTAATAATATGCATGAGCCTGAACTGAGCCTCCCAGCTAGATTGGGTTCCAAACTCTTTTTAAAAAAATGCACTTGTTTCATTAAAAAAAAAAAAACACAGCATTGAAGTACATGAAATTCGAGCCTAATTGAGCAACACGACTAATATATTGTAGTCCTATATGATCCCTCGCATACACGCCTCAACACAAACAAAGAACTTGTTACACATTTTACAGTTAGTATTTTAGAATGGGGTGGGCTAACTAAAATATTTTAATAACATGTGTTAAGTTGAGAAATTTGGGGTGGGCTACTTCATAATATTTAAATCTTTAAATTAAAATTAAGCTATAAAACAATGTTTTCTAAAATTTGGGATGGATTGTAGCCCATCGAAGCCTGTGTGTAGCTACGTCTTTTATATTAGTTTTTGAACTAATTGACAACGGATCAATCGGTAGAGGACATAGTGAAGAGCCCAATACGACGAGCAAGAGTGAAATCAGAATTGATGGTCGAGGTATCATTAGGGGCCATCATGAGCTATATCATCGCAATTTGATCTGTAGCGGTGTGACGATGTGGGTCAGAGCAACGAGTATCAAGAATATGATAATGTGATGTAGTTGTCAAAATTTGAACCATCACGAACTGAGATATGTGCTATACCAAAAAGCATGGAGTAGAACGGATGAGGAAATAAATGGAACCTTGGGAATGATCCCGCAAATAAGTAGAAACAACAATAGCTAAGGCAAAATAAATAAATAAAGAAACAACAATAGCTAAGGCAAAATAAATAAATAAATTCTGGAGAGGATATTCTCCCCAAGGCAGGGCCAGTCCTGAGATTGAAAATGCCTGAAGCGAGCAATTAAAATGTAGCCTTACATGAAGTTTTCATAATTTTTTTCTTTAAATAGCTATAATCTATTTTTGTTAAATTTAGTGAGTATAAATACAATAATAACAACAAAAGAAATATATAAAATTTACATCAGTATTTGTAGATTTATAAATGAAAAAATTGTAGACCTGAAAACATACAAAAGGAGGAAAAAAATATATATGAGACACAGATAAAAAAAGAACCTTAAAAACATGGGAAAATCGTCTAAACAGTGTCTGAACTTTTCCAGACTATTAATTTTCATACCTATATTTTGAAAAACATCGAAATGGTACCTGACGATTTAAGCCCGACCCAATTTCCTTACCTAACAACAGTAAAAATGTTACTTAGTTAACTTTTGAGGGGTAAAACCGGTACTTCATGTATTTTGGTATAGTAAATCAATTTTAAATATAATGAAAATCTAAAATAACCTCATGATTTTGAGATTGCGAAGACTCGAACCCATCCCACATATATGCAAACCAAAGCCCCAAACACCAGAATACTTGCACGGTATTAGCATGAGGCAACCAAAAATTGTATATGCATATCATTTAGTTTAAAAACACTTTCTCTTTGACCATTCTGTCATCTTCCTTCTCGTGTTTTGCAGTCTCTGAAAGTATCTCTCTCTATCCTCCTCCTTCATTCTAGATCTCCAGCCACAAAGTTTCTTACCATTAATTGGAGAAGGAGCACATGTACATCCATTTCAACTCTTCGATCCAAAACTAGTTCTTTCCAACACCATAAATCAACAACAATAACAAATCCTTGACAATTGGATTCTTCAACAAAAATCCAAAACTCTTCATTGATCTAACCACACCCAAAAGTTTACAAAATCCAAGTTGGACCCAGAAGCACCAGAATCCCTCACAAAACCAAGAAGTATGACGAGATCGGCGCCGCACCGGAGGAGCGCGCTCATGGCATCACCATCAACACCGCAAAGCTCGTGAAGCCCTGAATCCAGTGGCTGGAGCACCAATCTCAGCTTGCAAAGCCTAAACCCGACTCCACCACTCTTCTTCTTCTTCCCAACCCAACAATCCCAGCCCCACTGCTTCACGAATAAGTCAATCCACACACCTCCGGTCAGAGAGAGAGAATTAGAGAGACCATATTCTTGATTAAATTGTCCTTGTCCTCATCCTCGTCCTCTGGCTGCTGCTGCATTTCGAAGCCATAAAAACATCCTTGTGCCGAAGACTTGATTCTCTGATGGAGGAGGGTTGGTCTGGTTCTTTGCCTTGACTACTTCTCTGCTCTTCTTCCCCATTGTGGTTGTCTCACTGGTTTTGGAGAGAACCCATTAACTGGCAGCGAGGTGGGTCGGATTCCCGCGAGGTGGTTCTATGGGATCTACTCTGGGGATGGATCGGGCACACTCTGGATTCAAGCGTGGTGGGGTGATCTGGAATTAATTGTGTTGAGTTAATCGTCAGGTTTAATTTATGACATATTGATTGAAAAAAGAGAATGATTAATTGCAAACAATTGTTGACCCAATGGCTGAGATATTGAGAAGTGAATTAATCTGCCCGAGGTCGAATCATGGCAAGCTCATTTTTTTTTCATTTCTCTTTATATTTGTCTAGTTTGGAGAAGATGAATGGTAAAATAACGAAAATATCCTTCAAAAGTTAACGAAGTTAACGTTTTTACTGTTGTTAGGTATGGAAATTGGGTCGGGCTTAAATCGTTAGGTACCATTTTGATGTTTTTCAAAGTATAGGTATGAAAATTAATAGTCTGGAAAATTTCAGACACTGTTGGGACGATTTTTCCTAAAAACATACAAATAGAAGAAAAACTTTAAAAAGCCCTCACTAGAATTCGAACCGTAGTTGAACTGGTTCAATCACTGTCATACGACCACACTACGCTAATGCAAATGGAATATGACTTGCGTGCAAAGTTTATACAAAAACTACATTGAAAGTCAGATATTTAGAGGCCCTCCTATAGCCGCCTGATTCAGGCGGCTGCCTCAGTTGGCAAACCCTCTGGGCCAGCTCTGCCTCATGGTAAAAGTGTAAAACCTAATAACTCACTAAGGGAGTAGCAGTAAAGTATGTTACAACTACAAAAAGTTGTTTGGATTCTGCAATTCTTGTCAGATTCAAGGCTGTCTACTTTTGAATTTTGAGTCGATCAAATTCATCACGACTGTGGCCTAGTTCATTTTTCTCTACACATTAGAGTTATAGCATTGTTCCCGAAAAGTCTGAAGTCTTTGGTGCTAAGCTACTTAGTCAAGTTTAGACTTGGGTAGAAATTAAGGTTTAGAATAAATAACTTGTTTTAGTAATCCAAGATCCTGCTTTTTTGGCATCACCTGGATAAATAATCGTTGAATATACAAAGAGAATCACAAATAAGAAAGATTATATACGATCTGAGACTTATAATTGGTTAATTATAGGATTAAGTAAAGCTTAATAGGTGAAGAGCATGTGAGTTGGTAGGTTAGGAGGCATCCAACACATGCTAGCAATCTTGACAAAGCAATAGAAATTAGTATTGATCATATACTATATTTATAAAATCAATGTCTATTAGGCATTTGTTATATAATTAATGGATATGAATAATAGGGATATGAGATCTGCTTGATTACCTAATCTGATTAGTATATGATTAGTTTCACTAGGTAAGTTAGTAACATGCATGCTTCGATGTTGCTTTGCGAGGGAGAATAATGGGCTTCATGTTATTGGTGTAGAAAAACACATCAGAGAAATCAGAGAATGAGCCAATGATCAAGAGGGAGATATCCGTGTTTTTTCTTGATTAGTTTCAGATTATGTGATCATGGGCGTGTAGTGGATTTGATTTTAATACCATTTACGTACTCGTGTTGTTTTATGCCATTTTGACTATTGTGCTTTGTTCCTGGAGTAGTACTCTTGTCGTCAACGCACTACTAAAGAGCTAGATTGATTAAGAAATGCACCAAACATCAATTATATATAATAATTTTCAAAGCATAGCTCAAAAGTGTTGTATAATTGTGGGTGGGGTATTCTCTTATCGACAGCTAGCCTCCTGTTTTCTATAAAACTACATTGATAACACATCGTAGCAATCTTTAAATTTGAATTCTCACAAAAAGTAACTAATCTCTCAAGTACATTGTAACTTCTGTTATTTTTTTACATTTTTAAACAAAAATATTAATCAAAACGTATAATTAAGTATATCATATATGATTACGAGATCTCAAAAGAGTTTTTAAAATGCATATTCGTAAAACCTTACATGGTGTAATAAGAATATAAGATAGAACCAACATAGATAGTCACATTCCTTCGCCCAACGGACATTCATTTTTACAATCAAATTTTATTATACACGTTACTAGTTTCGTAAAAATTCTTGAAAAATGTGTTTGTTCAAGTTTATGATTAAAGGATAATATTAGACAAACAAAACAAGCAATTAGTTTCTTGAAGTGGCCTATATTACTCTCGCAAAAAAACAAAAATCCTAAATCCCACATATATGGTCACGATCGACATGGAATATATAGTACATGTACGTTTGTTCCGTTCCGGAATGAATTTGTTGTTCATCATAGCAAAAGTGAATTGGAATTGATGGTTTGGCATGGTGGTAAGGGGGTTGGGGTGAAGGATGGATCACTTAGCTATATACACATATCTAAGTGGCTGTCAGGTACTTGTCAAAACATGCACAAACGTACCAAGGACGATTACGATACACCCACGAGGGGGTAACATGCACTTGGGGCAACATCATCATCCACCATCGTTTCCATTGTTGTTTGTTATACAACTTATAAGAAACTAAGACTACTCATGAGTCCCAACCCTAATCTCTCTGTCGAATCGATGCCAGCCCCACCATAGTTGTATACATATAACAATGGAGTTTGATGCCCTAGCTCAAATCTCCATCCTTCGATCCCCATTGTGGCCAAGCACACCACCCGATCACGTGGGTTTTGGGGCAGCCCCGGCCTGGCATAGCATATAAGGTTACCTAATGTGGACGTACCCTTAGCCCTCAAGTCTCGACTCAAACTCAAAGCAAAGAGAATTAGGATTAAAAATGCAAAGTGGGAATGAAAGAAACAAGAGCAAAGACAAAGATCCAATTATGCACCAAACAAAAATATGCAAAGGCCAATCGAGGGGACCCCTTTCACACATGGGGTGGGGGTGCAACTCTCTACCTAAAGCTTTCTGTGAGAATCTTTTTTTGCAAAATGTCGCTTGGAACCTCATACTACATGCACATATACAGTTAAGCTTAACTGATTAATCTACCTATCCTATAAAAAAAAACTGATTAATCTACCTACATATCCATAGATCTTAAGTCTTAATTGATCTTCAACTTAACATAGTTATATATACATTACAAATCAAAATATTTAACAACATAAGTACATTACAATGTAACATCGCAGATGATAATCAAATTGTATATTCATTCTATAATTATTTTTGCAAATATAATTATTGCAAAAGAATTTGACAAGGTTTTGATGAGCATTTAATAATTTGGACGAATTTCCCTTTTGAAAATGAAAACCTAAAATTCTCTAATAATTACTCAAGGAGCTAGATAATGAACTGTTTCCGTTTTCCGCTCATTGATTTCCACGCCAGAAAGAGAGGATCCACAAAAAATCTAGTGCCGGCCGCCCTATTAGTCATCCTCGATCGATGGATCACCAGACCCACCCATAAGTTAGGGGCTGTGAAGCTAGAGCTGGGGTAGCTCACTAGCTCGACAGATAATTTGTCTGGACTTTGTAGTGTATAAAGGAAGCGGATCGAGGCCGGGGATAGCTAGGGACGAACGCACGAGTTTGCATACCAGTACAGTGAGGTCTTCATTATTTGGCATTAGTGTTTTTGCGTGTTTTCTGGAAGAGGAACGTTGCTTATTACTGTGGGCATCAAGTAGCCGAAAGTTGATTGGAACTTACTATCCATAGTTTCTACACCTAGCTCCTGCCTAATACCTATACGTACAAACGTCCAACTGAAACCATAACGTCCAATTGATACCTAATAGTCTAATACCTATACCCTATCTATACTCAGCCCATGCATGGCCTCTGATATTTACATGGCCATGACCAGCACGCGTGATCAGTTCGTCTGAGTAGGACTGCTGCAAATGGCTAGCACAGAGCAAGTACAATCAGGATAGAAATGGCTTTTTTTCTTAACAAGTTCTCTTGAGAAAGAGAAATTAAGACAAACGTAACACCTAAGTGCTACATTTTGTTAATCATGTTTCTTTATTTTTAAGGGAAAACATCACCAATGGTCACTGAGTTATGAATTATTCGACACTTAACTCACTGTATTTTCAACAATATCACTTAACTCACTCAGTTTTACATCCGTCTTTCACTTAACTCACTGTCGTTAATTCTACCGTTAAAAGCTATTAAAATTGAGGGTATATTTGTCTAAACACTAAAAAAATGCATTTCTAACTTTTTAAAAAATAAAAAAAATAAAACAATTTTTTTTTCAAATTATATTTAAGTTAAAAAAATCATTTTTTATTAGAAATCTCATAAATTTAAAAAATTGAAAAAAGTCTAATAAATGTAAATTGAGGGTGTATTTGTCTAAATACTAAAAAAATGCATTTCTAACTTTTTTTTAAAAAAAGACAATTTTTTTAAAATTATATTTAAGTTAAAAAAATCATTTTTTATATAAATCTCATAAATTTAAAAAATTGAAAAAAGTCTAATATATGTAAATTGAGGGTATATTTGTCTAAACACTAAAAAAATGCATTTTTTTTTTCAAATTATATTTAAGTTAAAAAAAATCATTTTTTTTAAGAAATTTCAAAAATTTTAAAAAATTGAAAAAAAGTCTAATAAATGTAGTTTTTTTAAGTTAAAATGATTTTTAAGTGTTTTGACAAATATACCCTCAATTTTAACGACTTCTAACGGTAGAATTAACGGCAGTGAGTTATGTGAAAGACGGATGTAAAACTGAGTGAGTTAAGTGATATTGTTGAAAATACAGTGAGTTAAGTGTCGAATAAGTCATAACTCAGTGACCATTGGTGATATTTCCCCTATTTTTAATTATATTCTAAAACAACTCATGTTTTTTGAAAGGAACAACTCATGTTTAATTATAATGAAATATCTAAAACACTCCATATATAGGTAACGATTTGTTGAGCGTATTACTAGGTTGCACATTTACCTTATCTAAGAATATTCTCTCCTCGAAAAATGAAAGTATTTGGGTAGGTCAATGTTTAACCATACCGGTCCTGCAAATATTATGAAATTTAGATCATGAAAAATAAAGTTGGGTTATAGACATAATTAGGATGTGGGGAAATATGCGTCTCTTTCTTGAAATTTTTTTTTTAAAATTTCTAATTTTAGAACTTGTCAGATCCCAATAGGGTCGATGGTACAATTTTTATTTTTAGGGCTAGTTTGGGATTGCTGTGACTTAAAAAAAAAAAATTGATACTGCTGTGTTATGAGAATAATCATCTGTGATTTAAAACAGTTTCGTGTTTGGTAAGTAATATTTTTTAAAGTGCTATCAGTACATAAAATAACTGCAGAATGTGTTTTGATTCACACCAACTTCTAAAAGCAACATCTAGGCTGCTTCTAAAATCTGCTGCCAATAACTTATATTTTCAATTAAAGCTGTTTTTTATTATTTACCAAACATAATAAAATCTAAAATTTTAAACAAAAACTGATTTTTTAAAAGCTAAGCAATCCCAAACGGGACATATTTTTTAATTTCTAGTCATTTAGCAGAAAAAAGAGAGCCAAATAAGTGGAATTCATATATCTATCATTCTATCAAGCCATATGCTCCCCTATGTATCATCTAAAGACCGACTAGTATTTCAGTTCGAAATAAGTCAATTAGTTTATCCACAAACTATAAAAGTTAAAGAAAGAAAAGTTACGAGGAGTGTGAAAACTATATAATGTATGCGACACTCGAATAAGGTAAAAATGCAGAATTTCACTCATTTGAGTTTTGATTTGCCATAGTAAAAAGTAAATAAACAGACCAAGTCTTAGGTGGATATTTTGAAGCTAAAAACTGATATTTTGCACTGAACTGAACAAAACCGATAAAAATTAACCGACATGGAACTGAACCAACATTTAAGGAGCGGTTTTCGATTAGTGTTTATAATAAACTGATAAAAATCGAACCGAGCCAATATATTTATATTTGTATATGAAGTTAATTCCTATCCAAAAATACTTTCTATTGTAGCCTCTCAAGCACTATATCATTGTTACTCTAACTATATTTTCATTCATATATGTGTTTAATTTCATATTACTACTTTTAATTTCTTTGAGTTGTAATACAATTTTAGTTGTAGTCAATTTCATCTGCTTATTGATTTTTATATTTATAACATGCTTAACTTGTGGAATAACCTATAGAGAGCCATTCTCACCAGGTTCACTAAAATGAGGATTAGTTGTGGATGTTTTTGTGAGACTTACTTTTCGATCAGATTTCCGCAAATCAACTGTTAGATGTTTAAATATTTATGTGCAGATCATTTATGCAATTTTTCAACTAAATTGAAAATCATTAAGACATTTATAATCCTGATTTATTTCTTATGAACATAAACGGTTCATGTTTGACAAAAATTTGGTTCATTCATTGATTTGATATACTTCGGTACCTTAACGGTTAACAATTTGGAATAAATTTTTTAGAAGTGATTTACTTATGCATACATAAACATCTAACAGTTGATTTGTAGTAGTGTAATCGAAAAGTGGGTCTATCAAATTGTTGATTAGAAAGTCTTCAACTAGTCTTCAGTTTAGTGGTTCTCATTAAAAAGACTCCCTAACCTATAATATATTCAATTCTATTAGGCTTACTCACTTTAAGAGATTGTGAAAGATAAATGCATCTCAAGTTCTCAACCACATGTTTTGAATTAAAAAACGTAATTTTATTTGTTTTTAATTTTCAGATTCTCTTATCCCTCATCAATTCATAATTATTTAGAAATTTTCTCTCAGGTGAACAAGTACTTCAATTATAGTTTTTTGATGTATACTATTCAGTTCACAATAAAATTATGAATATTGACGTTGTATAGATCAAACTATTAAAGTCAACGCGGTTAAAATTAATCGAAACTAAATCAAATCGAACCGACCAACTGAAATATCAGTTAATCAAATTTTCTGTTGCGATTTCAGTTAATACCGAAAAACCGAATCAATATAATCGAGACCACCCCGAGTCCA
>LYNE01000237.1:49252-67352 GCA_001662545.1 Rosa x damascena
AACATATTGGGCAGGGCACTACTGTGTCATTGTAGAACGAAGACAGTGAGACACAGCAAGCAGGAGTTTTCTGAGCCAGAAACTGTGAATATGTGCATGTCAACTTCCATGTCACTGCGACGGATTAGTTTAAGGTTAAAACAAAATATTTCTTAGAAAAATACTGCATTTTAAGAGATATCTAAACTTATAACAACTTACTCATGACTTGAGAGACTCGCCTTTTATCTGGAGAAAAGTATTTAGTTGGTTTGACAACTCTTGCAGCACCACAAGTGTACCCTGGTCCAGGTCCCATTAGAGTGAAGTTTTTTGGACGCTTAACTGTTCTATTGCTGGTTCCCGCTTGACCAACACTTAGTTGAAAAGAAGCTGCAGCGTTGGCTGGATCCTGCATCCATGAACTCAGCACTCCACCTTTGCAGCAATTGGAATATTGCTTATTGTACGGAGTTCCAGGGAGTAGATCAATAATGGTTGGTTTCTTTTTACAGCAATGCGGCGGAGTTGTCTTAAATCTTGAACAGTCCCCTTGCTCGGTAGCTTGTCCTCCGACCATGTCCCAAATCACCTCCTTCTTTGCCCATGTCCATCCTAGCGACCACCCTGGTGCTTGAATGTGTCTATACTGCTGGTAGTTATAAATGGTAACAACCGCCTGTTTATATAAGGTGTGTTGCTGGTTAGATGTTTACCTTATTCTTAAAAAAGATTCAGATATTTACCCTATCTTTTTGAAGACAACCATTATGCATGCAACTAATGTGAAAAATAAGTTTCCATTAACTCAAAACTCAAAATCGTACTTACAACATAGCCATCAGGGGTCCAGCTTATAATATCCCACTTAATCGTGATGTTGCCATTGGGATCAAGAGGATCATATGCATCTGGAAATTAAAAGGAGGAAAGAAACAAAGAAACAATGAACACTTTGAGGATGTTAATCTTGAATGAGAAGTTTCGAAAGTTAACTGCTCCTGAATTAGCTAAACTGACCAAATATCTTTTTCCAGTATTCCTTCCTCTATAATAAATACTTGGAATTCTGACAAAGAATTCCAACTGGTGAAAAGCTTCAGTCTTTCTATAATTCACTAAGAGAGTAATGAAAACGAGATCGGTTCTTTGGTGTGAATTAAAAAACAAGAACCGAGCTATTTCCATAACATGTCATATGCAAATGCACATCTTTAATACTGCATCAAAAGGAATCCCGGTCGCTAAATGAGACTCAAAACACAGAATAGAGGATCCTGCTTTCTGTGTGACTTGAAATGATCCCAAAATGAGCACAGGCTAGGTTTCTCTTCTCCATTGTTGGTAAACAAGAAAACAAGAACAACCCTTTCATTTCAAACTCTTGAGAACTAATGCAACATGCAGAGTAGACTATATATTCTACACGAGCAATAAAAAATTTTGAGCTCAACAACACATTCACTCAAACAACACCAAACACCAAAAATTCTTAATTTCTTTTTGGTTGAGATCAAATTCTTAATTTCACTACCAAAGAAATCAAGGGAAACTGAAAGATTGAACCTCTTTTATAGCCATAGAAAACCCATTTCATCATCCGTCAGACTCAATCCCCTAAACCTTACCAAACCTCACAACTACACCCTCAACAAACCCAATTCACCAAAATGACCACATTTAGGCAAAACTCCACAAACAGAATCAAAAACCTCATAAAGATTCCAGCTTTAGAAAGATTGAACTAGGAAGAGGAAGATTTGAACGAACCTGTTGAGCTGAAGCTGAAGCAACAAAGCACAAATAGAAGGACAGTGGCAAAGCTGGTTAACTTGGACAACAGAAACCCCATTTTTCCTGTTAGATTGTCCTCGAATGTCTGTGTTCAACTCTTGGGGACCACAATCACAAACAGAAACAAGCAAGAAAGAGATGAAGAAAGAGAATGAAAAGAAACTAAAGAAACTAAGAAACTAGTACGCGGAAGCTGGTTAGTGTGTGCCAATCACTCTGCAAGTCTCTGCTTGCCAAGTGCCATTGTCAGGTAAAACAAATACTAAAACTTAATTGGCTTTTAGTCTTACGATAAATTTTTCCTTTTTTTTTTTTATAAATAAAATTAATTGCGTCTTGCTCTAAAATATGCGTTACAGTTGTGAAGCTTCTTGATAACAATTCGCAGTTTCACACTCACGGACTCGCCCTAAAAAAGAAAAGAAGAAAATGGAAGGAAAAAAAAAAGGTTTTGGACTGTATTTGGCTATTGGAAACCTCTAGAAAAATTATTGCATTCAAATTCAACTGTATGTGATTGATCCATTGTGGTCTTTCCACTATGTTTCTTTCCACATTTTCCATTTCAGACTATGATCTTAGAGTTCCAAGCTATCGAAAAGCTTACACTTCTAATAATACAATCAATGATATAGCTTTATTAGATTCATGTTCCAATGAATGAATCCAATCTAATCTATAGTAATATGGTGGCGCATTTTGTGGCACCATTTCTGTTTTACTTATTGTGTGACAATGACCGGTTCTACATGCTGAAGTACCACTATTGTGCTTACATTATAATGACTTTCCAAAAAAAAGCACTCGATCTATTACATACTCCATTCTTACTTACAAGTATTGTATAATTACAATAAGGATAAGATCACAAGTCAGGGCATGCCACTCTTCTCCCTTTTCAAACTTTGTATGACAAGGTTTTGAGGAGGGGTTATTGCAGAGTTTTTTTAGTAAATGTAGTGGCAAGCATCTTCTTACTTAAAAGAAATACAACACTTCATTAATGAGGTAAAGAAAATAGAAAAGTTTTACGATACATTGATGTAACTATACGTGAAGTACATTTAATTTGTTACAGAGGTGGACTAGTTCAATACATAAATATAATGGTTTCAAACTAGTCTACCACTGTATGAAGCCAGTTTACCTCTGAATCGAATTAATATACTTGATGTAGCGGTACAGTGATTTGCTGTAGGTGAACCCAAGAAATTGATAACAAAAGTTTATAGAACATTTAACGGGAAATCATGTGATTTGTGGATTATGTGTGAGGTTGTGCGTGAATGGTGGTTTTGGGTCATGAGTTTGGAAAGTTTGATAGGTAAATTATGACCGCTGTGATGCATCTTTACAAGTAACCGTTTGTCGTTAAAGAGTTAAGTAAAATACAAAAGAATGACATCTGATGACCATAATAAAATAAAAATAGAAACACCTATGTCAGTTCAGCAAGTAATACAATAATGACACACCCCTAAGAGTCGACAATAAGAATCATTCTTTAGAGTACACTACAAAGCTCACCCTTAAAATGAGCAAACCACCTAGCACACTCTTATCACATGTACCTTTTAGTAATACGCTGAAACAAAGAAAAATTAGAGCTCAAAAGAGGACTAAATGTGACAAAGAATCCTCTATCTTCCTTTGCGATCTTTCCCACAAAAAAAAAAATGTCATATTTTTATTTTTTAAACAAAAAGAGAAAGGCCCAACACTAAATGAAAAAATGAAAACATGAACCCTATATGGACCCAAAACCCAGCCAAAATGTTCAACAAGGCCCAACTTAGAGAAACCCTAGTATCCCAATACCAAGCCCAAACAACCCAACTAAGACAAACTCTAAAGGAGAAGTCAATCTCCTCCAAGTGCTGCCACCGCCATTGTAGTCCACTGCCACCCTTGTCATCGGAAATCGACCATGTGTACGACTATGTACCCGTTGGCATAGCCACCACCACTGAAAGCAGCAATCGTACAACCCACCAACCAAGGCAGAGAATCTGTAGTTAGTTCCGACCCAGAGCAGACCAGTGCCACTTCTGTGCAATCCGGACCACCCCAGCCTGCCATCAAAAAAATATAATTAAATAACTTTTACCAACCATCATTTCTTCATCAGTCATTATAGAATCACTTATTCTTCGATTGCTATTGTAGAGTCATCTTTGACTTTAATATTTTGTTGTTGTTGTATTTTTGTAGAATCAAGAGTTATGAAAATACATGTTATTATATAACCCAAAGAGATCGTCTTAAAAGTTAAAAAAACTTCTCTAATAATCATTAAATAATTATAATTATAATGAAATTCAGTGCATTATTGCTAGTATAATTGCACCCCAAATAATTCTTATTCCACTACTCACCGGTTCATTTTTGAAGCCATTTACTAAATATTAGAAACAAAATTGCAAAGTATGTGTAATGTACGTAGTATATTTAGACAAATAGAAAATTGTGAAGCAGCGGCCGGAAAAAGGAAAGGAAAGCAGCCCCCCAAAACAGACGAGTCAGCGATTTGACTTCCCTCCTCCAATTCCAAGCAAATTCCGAATTCCTAGTTTCCGATATGCCCTAACACAGAAAAGTCCTCTTCTTCAACCCTTAAACCATTTCAAACCTATTTACTTTTCCCACAAGAATCCGGGTTTCCCATAATATGGGACATTAAAGAATGCATTTTTAGACTCTCATTTTCTTCTTTCCCCTAATTAATCTTCCATTTCGACGACGACGACGACCTCCATGGCTGCTGCATCTGAAGCTAGCGCCCAACCCATTGGCGCCACCGAGATTAATTGGGACAAGTATGTTTCTTTCTCTCTGTTTCATCAATTCCCAAATCCCCATTTTCATTGATTCGTATCTTGTATTGAGTTTAATGTGTAATCTTGAATTAAAGGGGTTTCTGAAACTGGGTTTGTGTTTGATATGGATTTGGGTTCTTGAATTGTTGAATGTTGGGTGATATATGTGTTGGGTTTGATAGAGTTTTATGTGGGTGGAGCTGGATTGTTGAACAAACTTGCTGTGGAATCTTGAATTAGTTGGAGGGATTCTGAAACTGGGTTTGTGTGTAATATGGGATTTGGGTAATTGATTGATTGAGTGTTTTGTATCCCAAACTTATGATGCAGGCTAGATAAGACTAAATTTTATGTGGTTGGAGCTGGATTGTTTACAGGGGTAACAGTGGCACTGTACCCAGTTTCTGTTGTGAAAACCAGGCTACAAGTTGCTACAAGTGAATCTGTAGAGAGAAATGCATTGTCTGTAATCAAAGGCATTTGGAAAGCGGATGGTGTTCCGGGTTTGTATAGAGGGTTTGGCACAGTCATAACTGGGGCTGTTCCGACTAGGGTTATATTCATGACTGCTCTCGAGACCACAAAGGTAGCTGCTTTCAAGTTGGTTGAGCCATTCAAATTTTCTGAACCGACACAGGCCGCTTTGGCTAATGGACTGGCTGGAATGACTGCTTCGCTTTTCTCTCAGACCATCTTTGTTCCTATTGATGTGGTAAATGCTAGTTTCCTTTCTAGAACATGGTTTGTGTGAGTTTTGTGTCAGGGGTCTGAGATGGTAAGTTTTTGTTTGGTGGGTTTTGTGTAGGTTAGTCAACGGTTGATGGTGCAAGGCTATTCAGGGCATGCAAGGTACACTGGGGGGATGGACGTTGCTCGTCAGATTTTGAAGACAGACGGCATCAGGGGATTTTATAGAGGATTTGGACTTTCCATTATGACCTACTCTCCATCCAGTGCTGTATGGTGGGCTAGTTACGGTTCAAGCCAGCGCCTAATCTGGAGGTGAGATGTGATGATTTTTTACCTGTTAAGTAATAATGCTGGATGAGCTTGTCTGTCCCAAATGACTAAAACTCAGTCAAGTTATTTTAACTATGGGTATGTGCTGTTCATATTTTGTACCTTTAGAATTTATGGTGGCCATTTTATTGTCATTTCTTCTGTTAAAGATATGAGTTCAATGTCCTGTGCGGCTTTTACTAGGGAATGTCTCACTTAGATTTACAATTGGGGAACGTTTTCGAACATGATAATTATGCTGGTAGTAATCATCATGCATTGTGACTTTGTTGGTTGTTAACTTGTGAGGGCTTTCTTTTTCTGTGTATTTTAAATAAGCCAGCTGGTTGTATAGGAAGTCTGAAGTCCAGTATGCCAATTGATTTTCTGTGAGTTGATTAATGGAGTTCATTCCTTTTAGGCATAGAAAAAGTTAACGAGTTTAGGTGAATCAAATACTCTTTTGTCAACAGTTCAAGTTCTTAATTGCTTGAAATATATATATATATATATATATATATATATATCTCACTATTGTATTATTCCTATTCATTGAGCAGTTTCTTAGGCCATGGCTCAGATGAAGCTCCCCCTAGCGTGGGGAAAATAATGTCAGTTCAAGCTACTGGTGGGATTATTGCGGGTGCAACAGCTTCCTTCATAACAACTCCTTTGGACACAATCAAGACACGCTTACAGGTATTCATATAACCAATTGAAATATGTGGTTACCTTGCAGCTTGCTATCTTCATTTCTCCTATCTACTTTGTGTCTTCTTCTCATAATTGCTGCCGTATCATAGGTCGGACACGAAAAGAGACCCACTACAAGTGAAGTTATTAAAAGCTTGATCAGAGATGATGGTTGGAAAGGTTTTTACAGGGGACTAGGTCCAAGATTTTTCAGCATGTCCGCATGGGGCACTTCGATGATATTGGCTTATGAATATCTGAGTATGGGCTCTTACCTTTATGCTGCCTTATTACACTTGGGTCTCCTTCTCAAGATATTTTTGTTACATCATGTTTACCCGAAATGGTTCAACTTCTAGGTTCAGTTTACTTTTCACATATAGTATAGGGAGTAAGAAAAGCTCTGGAAATACCAACTTCCTGTTATTTGGCTTGTTAAGCACGATTTACAGAAGCACATTTAATATTCTGATGTCTGTTTTCTTGTTATTTCAGAGCGAGTATGTGCAAAAGATGAATAGATGTCAGTCTACTATCAGTCTACAACCTTTTCTTCTCTGAACTCTCATGCAAGTATAGATATTTGGTTCCGGGGTTGGCTAGTAATAAGCAATCAAAAGGCTGTTACTTTGATTTTGAATCCAGACCCGAGATCTTGAAAAACTCATTATGATACTGACTTTCAGAGAGATCTTGTAATTCTTTGAAGAATTTTACTTAGATCCTTATATTGCCCGTAGGATTTAATTGAATTGATTTGAGCAATAGCAACCCACATTTTTTCTTCTGTACCGCAAGTGTATCTGAGCAAGAGATTTTGACTACTGATACAGTTATTTCACATAATTTCTTCTTCTGTATTGTTATCTGGATATTGAATTTGTTCACCAGAAAGATTATGATAATAGAAAATGTTCAACATTTATAGCTCAAATGTTTGATTTATGCTGTTATCAGTTATCTACAAAGATTACTTTGTTAGAATTTTAGTTTCTGAACCATAAAAACTCCAAATTATGTACGGGGTTTGAAACTTCGAACTATCTTTGTCAAGTTTTGGCTGTCATGCAATGAGTCGGATAAATATTTTCAAGACGAAATATATCAAATCTCACTGCAAAAATAGTGAGAAGTAGTTTGCACCAATACATGGACAAATCACCTGGACATACCATTTACATCTAGTGGCTTATTAGACTTGCCAGTCCTGCTAATCTCAACCTCTAATTGGCTTCTCCAATACAGCTGAGAAGAACAGCTCATCTCCAAGCTTATCATTCTTGGGTATTACCCTCCATAGCAGTGGCTTGTAGCCTAACCTGTTAAACTCCTCCAAATACAGCTTCATATCCTCTTTATGACAGAAGAACCTGTCTATCCAAAGAAGACCCTTTGGCCGAAGGACGCGATCCCAATCAAACAGAACAAATTGAAGGAGTTCAAATCCTATCCAGCCATCCAAGAACAAAGTGGAATGGATAATGTCAAGGGTATTGTCAAAGAAAGGCAATCTTGAGCCAATTGATGTGTAAAGAGGAAGAAGGCCTCTTAAGGCTATGACCTCATTGAAAGGAGCACCTAAGTTTAGTGTACTTGATGCAATGGTGACATTTTTTTCCCTCATCACAGCAGCAAAAGTACCAGTTGTAGGGCTATAGTCTAGGCCGATTCTTATCTCCCCCGGCTTTAAGCTAAGGACTTCATCAATGGTGAACTCTGCTGATACAGACTCATTCGTAGGAACATTCCACCCACGTTGTGAAATGTTGAAACAGCTTGAGCATTTGAAGAACCCTCTTCTGTCTGCGGTTTCTTTAGAAACAAGGCAAGAGTAGTCTTTGCACTTGTAATTGTTCCATAAGATGTTGGCATCACTAGGTTGAGTCCAAAGGGAGGCGTTTATAGGAAATGGCTTAGTGTAGTGTGGAGGTGATTTTGTGAAGCATCTTCTTCTTGGCAATGGATCACAACCGTGTACTATAAGCTTCTGAGCTATTTGCGAATCATCTGGACACGCACTGTGAACCTTGTAACTCATAAACCGGTCCAAGATGGAGGCCATTTTGGCACAAGCCAACCCAATTGATGGAGTTAGTGCATCCACTCCAAGAAAATTTTTCTTCCCAACTAGCCTGTTTGGTTTTGGTGAAATGTAACTACGAATCTCACCTGATTTGAAGACATTCCCACTCATAAACTGTTCTTCGGCTTCACCTTCTTCGGGATCACTGAAATCTTCATCCACATTGCTTACCTCATTATTAGCAGAGGGAGAATTCTTACTGCTCTCTGATAAGCTAACAGCAATTTTGTCCAAAGAAATGGCAATGTAAAGTACCTGCTCTGAAAACTTTGCGATCACTTTTGATTCTGAAGTTTCATCATGCAGCTGCTCTAGTAAAAAACCCAGTTTGATCTGCAAATGAGAGATTTCGCTACGCAGCGAATCAGGTAAAGCAATTAGGCCATGGGAGAGAGAGATGTTGGAGTTAGTAGCAAAGATGCATTGTGGATACGAACTATTGAAGCCGAAAATGAAAACTGTAAGGGGGCTGACAAGGAGAATAGCACATAACATTGTGGAAAGAAGGCATTTGAACGGTTTGGAGGCGCCTTCCTTCTGCATTTCTAAGATGGTTGTTATCTTTCTTGAACTTCTTTGAAAAATGACAACCATTTGAACGTTGACTCGGTCTTGGAGCTCTCAACTTGAAGATCAGTGAAGTTAGGGTCTCTGACTTTTCTATTGCATTTTTTTATCTTCTCTAGGTCTGTACCATACTTTATAGTCAGTTTGCTTGAACCCTAAGTTATACCTCAGCATCTTGATATATGATATTATTAAACTAAAATCATTGCCATATTTCCCCGGCAACAATTTTGCCATTTCAAATCCAATAGTATTGATAAAGATGCACAGCAATTCGGCAACCATACAGAGAAATGGAGACTCGTGCAGATTTTCATGAGACTTAAACAAGAGCAGCTTCACAATAGAAACTCATAGTGAACTCAATCGATAAATAAACACATAACAACATTTTCAGAGTGCGTAAGCACTTGTACAAAATTGATGAGTCCAAACATCATACGAAATCACTATTACTAAAAAGC
Organism: Rosa x damascena; assembly: GCA_001662545.1. Lineage (NCBI taxonomy): Eukaryota > Viridiplantae > Streptophyta > Magnoliopsida > Rosales > Rosaceae > Rosa > Rosa x damascena. Next base: position 58,648 of record LYNE01000237.1, read on the forward strand.
TATTAAATTCTTCAAGATCTTCATGTGGTTGAAGATTGTTAATTCTCATTTTGTCCAAAATGTGACTGATAGTACAAAGACCTGCACCTATGTTAATTACGAACACCCTCCTCATCCTCCTCTTCTTCTTCATCATCACCATCACCATCAGAATCACCCTCATCATCTCTAGTTGCCTCTGCATGTTCCTCTAGCGAAGCAGAGAGCGCCAAATCCCCAGCCTTGTCTCCCTTCTCTTCTTTCTCAGTCGCAGTCTTCATCGATTTACCTGCATTCATCTGTTGCGGTACAAATTTGAGACCACAACATCCACAATTCCATCAAAACTTACACATACACGAAAAACCTCGAAAACCAAACAGGGTGTACATATCAAAGCACATACAGCTCTTAGCAGAGTCCTCCTATCCCTCTCTCTTGCATTCTTGATAGCCTGAAAAAACAAATTCACAATCCAAACCCATCAACACGAATCACAAAAATTATAACATGCTTCGGATTATCACACTCGCAAAATTGTATCAATTAATTCATGAATAATTAGAATCGAAACAAAACCTCCTGGAGCTCCTTCTGCTCGGCTTCAACCTCGGCGGGGTCTTTCCCGACGATCCGCTCGTTGCGACAACAACACTTGGCGCAGACGCCGTGTTCCTTGGCGCAAGGCTGACAGAGCTTGTGGTGGGACTGGCGGACGGCGCGTTTGGTACAACGTTGGCACTTGGTCGGTTCCGTTAGGGGCTTGTACTTGCCGTACTTGCGCTTCCACTCGATCTGTTCCTTGCAGCGTTGGCAGACGCCGGTGATCTCCGACAGCGGCCGGAACCGGCCTCCGACCTCGGTTTCGTTGATTTTGACGCCGGCGTTGGGTTTCCAAGCGAACTTGTTCTTGTGCCTACCGTTGATCATTATTACTACACAGCAAAACCCAAATCGAGACTTGTTCTCACCTGTCAATGGCTGCCTCCGAAAAACAGAGATGTGATTTTAGGGTTTAACGACAATTTTGAAATCGGGTTTTTCCGACCCGAGTGTGAGTTGGGTAAATGGGATGTGCTGAAGGTGATTTGGGCCAAAGTGTTGGGCCACGGCTAAAGCCTGATCGAATTGGCTTATCTCAATCTGATTGCTTTCTTCAAATCAGATTAATTAATTAGTGTTAGTCTAGAAATTAAACCTACTACTATAAGTCTACAGTGTCGGTCTAGTCAAGTACTATTTGGTTTAGACCATCTCTCATTTATAAGTAGGAGATCGTGAGTTTGACTCACAATAGACTAGTTAATCATTTGATTAAAAAAAAAAATTCTACTACTATTGAGCATATTTAAGTTTATGGTCAGCTAGAGCTTAGCGGTATGTGTTATGTGATGTCTATTTACCTAAATTTGAGCTACACTAACCCCACTTACCCAAACATCTTATAAGATTTTCCATTGACCCAATAAATTACATATTTTTTTTGCCTTAATACTCAATTAAGTATTTTTTTTTTTTATTTTTTTATTTTTTAAGACAATTTTGCCCTCCCTCTCTTTGTTACTTAGAGAGAAAAGTCATCGGAGATTTTATCAAACTCTGGTCAACGACCACGAGACTCCGGTCACCGGTCGCTAGAAACCTCGTCGGATGTCCTTATAAAGGTAGTGAGAAACTCATAGGTCACCGGAGAATATTATTGCCCCCAAATAAACGGTTTATTGCTCCCCCAATAGAAACATTATTGCCCACCAATAAAATGTTTATTGCCTCTCAATAAAGTATTTATTTCCCCAACAAAACAATTACATCAGTTAATCATTAGTAAAGTCAGTCATGAATTTACAAAATCTACCAAACAGATGCTATTTTAGTGCATAACTAGAATTAAAACATCATTTTTTGCATATTTTCTCATACTAGACAGCCTTTGGCAGTGTGGCCTATGGTCTGACCAAAAAATAAAGACAGGCTGTGGTCATCGCCCACCAAGTTGAAGCTGATGATGTGGCTCTCATCGTCCAGCACATCCGGCCTCTTCGTGCTATTGTTGGTCGGAAGCCCCAAGATGACCTGGACCTCATCGAGGGTGCTGACGTCGCCGTCTCCAACGATGATGCAGCAGCTCTTGACGAAGTACTTGTAGGCTTGGGGGTTGTCGAAGCGCTGGACCGGACCATCGACCACATGGTGTAGACGAGAGCAGCAATCTCTTGCGTCATGGAGGAGCGGTACTTGTCAGGGCCCACCCCGTGCGTGTGGTAACGCGCCACGGCATCGGGGATTGGGGCGCGCTGCTTCTTGATCATTATGCTCTTCTAGTTCTGGTGCGGGGACGCCGAGATCTCCATCCCGAACTGCCTCGGAAATCACCGTCCATTCCTCATCTGGCGGAGATGGTGGTAAACTCAGCTTCTTTGAGGCTAATGGTGGTAGGTGAACTTGGCATCTTCGAGTCTGACGGTGGTCGTTGAGTCAACTCAGTCGGGAAGGAAGAGAGAGAGAGAGGTAGGTGAACTCGGCATCTTCGAGGCTGACGGTGGTCACTGAGTCGACCCGGCCAGGAAGGAAGAGAGAGAGAGAGAGAGAGAGAGAGAGAGAGAGAGAGAGAGAGAGAGAGAGAGAGAGAGAGAGAGAGAGAGAGAGAGAGAGTCAGAGAAGAGTATAGTTTATTAATTAAATTGAGGGCAAAATTATCATTAATGTTTAAATTGGGTAAATGAGTTTAAAATTTTTTTAGTGGAGTAAGTGGGAGTATCTTAGCCCAAATTTAGACATTTGGTCACGATCCCTTATGTGAATGGTAGCAATGTCATCACTATGCAAAGCTCTCCTAGTGTTCCCAGTACTAGCATAATCATACATAATGGCATTAGTATTTTGACTATGATCAATTCCAAGAAGGTGACCTATTTCATGTGCAACCATGACTTGATGCATAAACTCTTGCAAGCGTACGAATTGTGTCAAGATAGGGAAATATTAAGCCCAAAGTTATTGTACCACGGGGATTAGGGGTTAACCCACAATCCTTGGGTAGTCGGAACTAAATTCACTAAGCAAATAAAGGAAATAAAACAAATAAAAAGGCTAATCTAAGGCACCAAGCCTTAGCAATGCTCGGCTTTGGTTTGCACCAAAAGCCTAATCAAAACTAAGAGCCTAGCGGTGAATATGCACAAATGAGTTGAAGAGTTCAATTTGAGAGTTGATTTTAGATTAACAAAAATGAAATGCAAAGCAATTAATAAAAACGGCAAAGAAATTAATAAAAGCGTAAACCATAAAAATGAGAATGTTGGGTGATAGGGAGGCTCCTTCACCCAAATCTTATGTGTCGGAAGCTAATTTAATGTAGATGCAAATTTCTTACATTGGCTGTAGTCGTATTCAAGGCGGTTCAAGGCTCAAGAACTGAAATTCCCTTTCATGGCATTCCTACTCCGGTTCAAGAGTCGTAGGAACTCACTTGACATGAATTAGAGTCAATTCAAGGTCACTAAATCACATCAGGAGGCCTAGAGAGCGAGGAATTAGACTACTAAGCGACCCGCCTGCGCGATCATGCAACGATTTTAAATCACTATGCTTATAACCCCTCGAATATGAAATTGAAGGTTTCTAGCTTAGGAATTAGAGGGGGTCAAGCCTCTAACTCCATCCTAGACATGCTCAAAATACACACTCTAGAGTTGACTAGGCCTCTAGACATGCATTTTGACCCAACAAAAATTGATATAAGCATTCATCATATGAAAATTGCATCATTATATTAAAATAAGCATCTTTTACACAAGATTTGGACTAGGGCACACAACCCTAGCCCCCAACAATGAAACTACTCACTACCCATCACCCAACTAACATTTAAATACATAATTTAAAGAGGAAAAAGTGAAGAGAAGTAGGGAGTAATAAGAACAAACCATAAATTACTATAAAGCAATTGTGGCTAGCCTTGATTTATGGCTCCCCACTTTTACCCAAATTTGATAGTGATAAAGCTCTTGATGCTTGGGCTTCCACTTTGAATCTTGTGAAATTGATGAGAACTGGTGGTGGAAAAGTGAGTAAAAGAGGAGAATGAAAAATGGGTGTGTTAGTCTCGGTGGGTGAAAGGAATGAACTGTGGTGTGCTGATAGGACTTTGTTTGCAGTGCTGATGGTCTCTGTTTTAAAGAGAATGATGCATCAATATATATACCAAGGAGAAATGAAATCTGCTGTCCCCAATAACCTGTGCCAAACCTGTCTCTATGCATTCATTGGTCCACAAAAATGAAGAAAATATTAGAAAATATTTTCTTAATCTTTTGTTCTATTTTTTATTCTTTGTGGACCAATGAATACATGGGGACAGGTTTGGTACAGTATTTTTGGGGACAGCAGATTTCATCCCATACCAAGGAGAAGAGATGAGAGTTTGGCTAGTAATGAACGTCACATGGTGATGGGTTGGCTATTAATGAAGGTCATGTGATGGTGAGTGAAAAGAAAAGTGAAATTGCCATGCCACATGTCAAGTGAAATTGCCAATTAACCCATACTTTCTTTGGGCGCTGCACATTGCTGTCTTCCACTGTTGGTTAATTAACCAAAGTCTTAATTATGCAATTAAGCAATTAAATTTTGGCTAATATGGTATCCATAATTTCGTCTTTTTGTCGAAAGCTCAAATCTTCATCATTTTCACGCTATTCTATCTCGTTTCCACAATTCCGTTTATTTTATATAAAATAAATAAAAAAATAGATTAATTACATAATAATAGATTAATTACATAATAATGAACTTGAGGATTAGCGTAGTTATAGTATTTTAGATACAACTACATTCATGAAAATGCGTGTAATCACACCCCCACGCTTGAACTTTGCTTGTCCTCAAGCAAACTAAATGAAATCTAATCCCAAAATCTACTAACTCACAAACATAAAGGAAGTGTAGTATTAGTCTTTCCAACCATAACCCTCGGAGAACTAATTAAGTAGATGACCATGAAGTAGATGTAAACACAATATAAGATTTTCGAATTTGTAAGGCAATTAAGATGTACATGTGAGAAATGCTCAATTCTATGCATGTGATATCCATGAATCAAATCAATCCACCATAATCAAATAGGCACATAGACGACCCAATATAACCTACAAAACTCACAAAGGTTCACTAAATATTACCGCTAAAGTGTTTAGAGGCTATATGTATTTCACTCAAAAGCAATTTCACAACACGCGCCGTCATATGCTTATTTTTTGATTTCATCTCCACTAGGTAGCTCACAACATTCAAGATCAAGAGATCTTTTATTTGGTTGTAATGGGGCTAAGGGCAAGTGGTTAATAGAAATGAAGGATGAAGAAATACAAAGTCCATAGAAGCTCGTGAAGCGATTCTCTCTTGTAGAGATATATGACTTTTGCTTTCGAATGCTAAGTCACTCACACTAAAACCCAATGTACAACCCACACAACTATTTTATAAACAAAAATAATACTAGCTATTTTATTATTATTCTTTCAACACTTTTTTTTTTTTTCCGAAACTTTCTTTTCTAAACAACACACTCACCCCCACACTTATTCTTTTGTAACCTCATACTTTTGACTTTTCTTTTCTTTTGAAGCACTCAAACATAGAGTCATTTTCTCGAATCGCTTCACCAACTATCATGATAAGGTAGGATAAAAGTGTATAGGCTAGGTAGGAATTTGAGGTGCAAATGAACACAAAAGTAAAAAATATAAATAGGCTCAAAGTGGCAATCTATTAGTAAATAAATTTCGACACATGCTTCTTTGGCCATGGTGGTAATTAACCCTAATGCCTCAATCCTTTCCATCTCTTTGTGAGCTAACAAGTAGCCTCGAGAGGTCTCAAGCAAGTTCTAGATACGCAATGGCATAAAATTGTATACACATGAAAGAATAAGTGAATGAACGATGCATACACTATAGATATAGGCACAAAAGCTCACAAATAGGGCATGCAAGTTAATTGAATAATCTATATGATTATCTAATTATGGTGAACCAACCTAACCATAGGCTATCTGCACTCATATAGTCAAGCATAGATCACATATACACTTAATCGCAAAATAAATTCGTAGTTCTAGATCATGTTCAATCTATCCACAATCATAACAAGTTAAGTCCATATCTCGTTATTGGGGTTGGAAAAAGACATTAACCACTAAAATATAATTACAAAAAGCTAATAAATTTTTTATTTTTTATTTTTTTTATAGGGCACCCCGAGCCCTCTCTCCCACACTTAAAACCAACATTGTCCTCAATGTTGTCAAGTGAGCTTGAAAGCCAAATCCATATTGGATTTAGGCATGAGAGTGAAGTCTTGGTGGATGTACAAAATTTAACTATGAAAATCAAAATCAAAATGCAGAGAAAGGTCGCGAAAACCCTCTTTGTCGACCCTCCATTTCTCACAACTGATTTGATGCTTAAATGCAACTTACGCGCAATAAGGACACGGTCATCAAAGAAGTGATAAATATTTGGACCCGAAATTATCGTACCACTGGGATTGAAAAGCTAACTCCAATCCTTGGTTATGCCAATTACTAAGTCACCAACAATTAACAAATACACCTAGAAAAAATAGCACCAAGCTATTTCCATGCCCGGCTCGGAACAACCAAGCCTAAAATTTGTTAAGAGAACCACAAATAAATGTGGAAGCTCACAACCAAGTGGTATGGACAATAAAAGTGGTTTGTAAAAGTTGATTTTGATTGCGAAAAATAAAATTGCAACTAAAAATTAATATAATAGGTACTAATCAAGATATGGAAATTAGGTCACTAGGGTATTCTCTTAACCAAATTTAATGCTCAAATGTATTCCGACAATGGTCATTCAATTCATAATGGTATCAAGAACCGTACCCAAGGCTTTTCAAGGCTTATGGGTCATTAGATTCCTTAAAGGGTATTCCTACTTTGGATCAAGGGTCATAAAAACTTAATTGGGACAATCTAGAGCCTTGTTAGGGCCTCTAGTTGCACCAAAAGGCGAAGAGTCCTAGAATCAAAGTTCCCAAGCTAGCCAATACGGCAATTGAAATTGGTATTGTAACTAACCATATTCTAAATAAGTGTTCTAGCCATAAATTAGAGAAGTGATTAGGTTCCCTAATTTGTTATAGACATGCTCATCTACACATTCAAGAGTTAATCAAGCTCCTAATCATGTATCGAAGCCAAATATTATAGAATAGAACATAAGATAAACACGAAATTGAAAACCATTAAATTAAAACATATTTATTACATTAAGGGCACGTTTACTTACTTGGAATAGGAGGGAATAATTACGGGGTAAAACTATTCATACGTTTACTAACACATAAAGGAATCGGAATGATTCCAGGTAAAAGTATTAATCCTGCATTTACTAACACATGAAGGAATCAGAATGGGTGTAAGTCTCATCTCCTTATAAGGAATCGATTCCTGAATACTCAGGAATTTGATTACGAGGGGGGAGATGGGTTTAGGAATCAACTCCTCTGGAATCAATACCGATTCCTTTCTTCTCCCATTCCAGTTGTCTCTGATTCATGATTATTTTCCATTTCAAGTAAGTAAACGTGCCATAAATTCATGCTAGGACTCAAACCCTAGCTTCCTAAATAGACTACTCACAACCCATCCACAAATCAACAAGAATATACATCAATTAAAGAGGTAAAGGGGAAGAGAAGTAAGAAGTAACAAGAACAAGTCACAAATTGCTATGGAGCAATTATGACTAGCCTTGATTTATGTACATACCTCCACTAATATGGAGGATCTACTACATCAACAAGCATAAGTAACACCCTCTTAATGGGCCCATAAGCCATGGTGGGACCCGACCACGATATACATCTTGTACCTCGACACTCAAGCTACGCTACAGTGGTTAGAGTCGGCCAATACGTCGCTAGGAAGCAACCTTCTAGGCCTTACCAAGTTACCTTCACAAACATGCTTTCTAAGACCAGAATAGTGATTTGGCATCCCGCATCTAAGAAAATGTAAGTGAGAGGGATTCCCTTACCTATAAAAGGGACCCCTCCTCCCACTTAAACATCATCCCATTACAACACACTTTGTAATCCCTTTGGGCTGCAAGGCCCAAACACACTAATTAAGTTTTCAAGTGGACGTAGTCTCCCGCTAAGGTGGGGGACGAGCCACTATACTTCTTGTGTCTTATTTACTCTCTCTCTCTCTCTCTCTCTCTCTCTCTCTCTCTCTCTCTTTACGTTAATTAGAGCCTTCGATTTTTAAACATTAACAATTTATGACTTCTCACTTTACCCAATTTCAAATCTTGATGCCCCTTGAAATCTCTTGAGAAATTGATGAGGATTTGATGTGGAGTAGTGAAGATTGAAAGTAAATATAAAGTGGGTATGGTGGTGTGGTGTTTTGGGGAAGAAGAGAGGATGGAAAAAAAGGAATTCTGGTCGTGTGGTCGCGCAGTTACTGTAGGGTTGAATCAATAATTGGGCATAGCAAATATGTAGGGCATGTTGGCAGATCAAAGTGGACGAGGTTGGTTTCTGTGGTGTGTGGTTGGAAGAAGAAAAAAAGTTAAGCCAAGCACCAGGTGGAAGCACAGGAGAGGATGAGGAGAAAAAAGAAGGAAAATAAAAAGAAAAGGGGAAACGGATAAAGGACATGCATGTGGTTTGGGGGGGGGGGGGGGGGCCCCTTT
>LYNE01000237.1:69783-83199 GCA_001662545.1 Rosa x damascena
GGGCTCCTTTTTTCTTTTCTTTTCTTTTCTTCTTTAATTCTTCTCCATTTCTGCAAATACTATCAGAGGCAATTAGATTTCGTTCCCTTGATGGTGTTAACTATGGTTGACCCGCATTGACTATTTCGTCTTTTTGTCAGAAACTCTATTTTGCTCAATTTTTCACCATTTTCTCTCGATTTCTGCAATTCCGCTTATTTCCTACACAAAAAATAAAATTGGATTAATTACATCATAATTGGCTCAAATATTAGCTTATTTCTAGTGTTTTAGATACATTTACATGCATAAAAATACGTGTAATCAACGACCTTCGGGGAAGATTAAAATAAGACACCAATGTCAAGGCACAAGGCTTTGACTTCCTTTACGTATGCTCCATAATAGCTCTCGGTGCTCATGTAAAGATGAACTCCATTGAGAAATATATAGTGTCCAAAGAGCAATGTGTCACAAATAGGTCACCAAAGAATAAGGACAAGGGTCCTCCATTAAACTTATGACCCTTCATTCCATTAAGTCACAACTGCCCTATAATGGCCTCCATTGAAGAATTAAAGTGCAAGAAGTCCAACCTCCCCAAATGAACACAAACTAGTGAGTGCATAAAACTTCCAGCAATGACCTTCCTGTCTTTAAATGCTCATATATCATACTCAGAAAGAGATAAGGAAGTGGGACTAAATAGAAACTAGATTCAGAGAGCTTTCTATCCATATAAGGTAAGCCACCTATCTCCAATTGAGATGAAAATTAAAGCTGGTCAAACTTGCCAATTTGTCATGAAGTTTTCATCTGACTCTCAGTACGCAAAACTGCAATATCTAAAGCTCCAGAGGTGCAAAGTGGTTAAGACCAACTAAATATGAAATTAGACTCATAAAACTACATGAGGTAAAATTTCACTGAAGTATCAATTTTGAGTCAAACATCGTTGGCTCCTAAACTCACTGTTTTGTTATTCAGTTTCTGTTCTGCCCTGTTTCTAACCTCTGTCACTTAGAACACTCTATCTGAAGCTAGGAAGGTTCAAATGAAAAACTATTTTACCAGATATGTAGAAGATGTAGCTTCTCAAAGTCACTCTACAGTAGCTGTCTCGATTCTGACCTCCATGCATTGACCACTAAATAACTGGAGTTCTAGCAACTCAAAAGAGCTGAAATTTTGGAACAAAATAGCAGACATATAGAAAAATAGCCCCAGAAAATTTCAGCTTAAAAAATCATGCATACTGGAAGCTATAGTCACCCAAAGTTAACTAAATTTTCTAGACAAAGACTGCTTACTACCCAATTAATTCTCCTTCACATTTTCAACTTCATACACCTCCCATCCTTTCCAAAATAACACAAAAGCTTTATTCACAACAAAAATAAATTAAGAAAGAAATAAATACTACTGATGATGTGCTAGGGTTGCCTCCCTAGGGAGCGCTTTGTTTAAGGACTTCATTGCCAGTCCACATAAAACATGATCTTGTCAAGGTGGATACTTCTCAAGTACGACCACCCTATTGTTTGGGTCTAAGGGACTCTTTGACGTATCATAAAGGCAAGACTAAGAGCTATCCAAGAAAACATCAACTGGTGGCCAAAAGTGTAGCTTCTTGTACTTGCTTAAGCATTTGCCAAGCATAATTAGCTATAATGAGCCACGCTCATACTACCGCCAGTGGTACCAACTACCGCCAACGGTGTGACCTACAGAAACATAGCCAAGCAGGCTACCGCCTGAGCCCTGACTCACCCCCAGATCACCGCTGATACACCGCTAAGTGCAGTGCCAAAACAGCATCAGAAACTCTACAAACTGGGAACTGAAGCATATCAGTCCCACATCGAAAACAAGGAAGAGGCCTCTTCCCCACCTATAAAAGGTTCACTCATTTCTCCTCATTAATTACGCATTTACTACTTACATACTGTTATTCTGTCAACATAAATACATTGACTAACTTAGGCATCAGAGAAGAGAAGACCGCCCAGCGCGGTCTCCCTTTGACGCCCTTTATATTTTACTTGACAGGTAGCGGAAATATTGATTACATCACGAGTAGTGGTCCGCCAATCGGACCAGCATTAACCAAGTTTTGGCCACCGCTAAATCTTAGACATTAACATTGGCGCCGTCTATGGAAAATCCTTGAACAAAAGGCCATCCCACCACAACAATTACCATGACTAACGGTAGCTGGGGACATGCTAAAGAGCAGGCAGACCAATTCGCCAACCCCCATCCCACCAACCGCGCGATTAACGCTAACCCAGTGGTTAATGTTAACAGTGCATTATTCAACACTCCGGTCAACCCTAGTGTGGAGCCCCAGGGTACACCCCAGGTCCCACTGACTCAAACTGCAGTGGAGGCCCGACCAGGCAATGGTGAACCTTCACAAGACAAACAGGGAGCGCGAACAAGAGCGCAGATAAAAGGTCGAGGCCCAAAAGCAAGTGGCCATGCTGATGTCAAGGTTTGACAAATTGAAGAAGGTGTTGGAGGCTAATGCCAACCCAGCACAGAGTGAGCAATCGCAGAGCACCAGACGTAGTCGACCTAATACCGGCGAATTGGTACCAGCACCGATCATACAGATGCAGGTATCGCTGAACCCACTCGAATTATTAGGAACGGGGCCACCTCCCCTGCCCCTATTAATTCTAGAGCAGGAGGTGGAGTCACAGCCACACACTAATAGCTCCGCAGTCAAGGCTAGAACTAAAGGTAATCAACCTGCCCCATGTGGGAACTGGCACAGCGGAACCTCTAGGCGGGGCTCGCCGGTGACACAACTGCCCTGATCCTGGAAAGGATGCAACAATTAGAGCAAAGGCTAATCCTGGCGGAGGCAGGCGGCCCAGCGCCAACTCCAAATCCGTGTTTGAGTCCAGGCCAGGACCATTCACTGCTAGGATCCTGTAGGCCGTCGGGCCAACACATGCAAAGACACCGAAGATGCCACATTATGGCGGCATGACTGACCCATTCGTCCATATGGATACCTTCACAAAAGTCACTAACAACAAGGGATTTGATGACGCTACCCTCTGCCACTTGTTCAGCGAAACGTTAGATAGTGAGGCAATGAGCTGGTTCTTTGTATGCTGATTATACTCATTTATATGCGTGTAATTATATCTAAAACACTATAAATAAGCTAATTCTCAAGTCAATTATAATGTAATTAATCCTTTTTTATTATTTTATAGAAAATAAGCTGAATTGAAGAATCAAGGAAAAATTGTGGAAAATTGGAGCAAATTGAAGTTTCTGACAAAATGACGAAATAGTCAATGCGGATCAACCGTGATCAATGCCAATCAAGGGAGCGGAATACAATTGTCTCCGATAGTATTTGTGGAAATGCGTTGAGAAGAGAGAAGAGAAAAGAAGAAAAGAAAGGAAAAAGAAATTGAGAAGGGAGAAGAAGAAAAGAAAGGAAAAGGAAAAGAAAAAAAAAAGTATAATGCCTCATTCTGACGTCATGATGACGTCAGCACATTTTTTTTTTTCTTTCCTACACACGTGCAGCATAATCATAATTGATTATTGATTATGCTGTTTTTTTTTTTTTGCTTCTTTCTTTCAACCACACACAAAAAGAAAGGCCCCTCACTCTCTCTTCGTATATAGCACGACCCCATTTTCCATGAGAGGGATATTCTTCTTCTTCCTCTTCAACCGCACCAAGACTTCACCCATCACTTCCCTCTCTCTCTTCCACTCCAACACACCCAAAACACCTCTCCACACCATTTCTTCTCCTTACCAAGATTCACTTTCTTCCTCACCAAGAACCTCCTCATCAAGATCCACCACCACCTCACCAAGATCCATTTTCCTCCTCATCAAGATTCACCTCACCAAAATTCCATCAAATCCTCATCAATTTCTCAAAGGGATTTCAAGGAGCTTCAAGGTATCTCATCTACATCAAGACTTGAGATTGGGTATAGTGGGAAGCCATAAATCAAGGCTTGTCATAATTGCTCCATAGCAATTTGTGACTTGTTCTTGTTACTTTTCACTCTTCTTCACCTTTACCTCTTTAATTAATTGATGAATATTGTTGTTGATTTGTGGATGGGTTATGAGTAGTCTATTTAGGAAGTTAGGGTTTGAGCCCTAACATGGATTTAATGTAATAAATATGTTTTGATTTAATGGTTTTCAATTTCGTGTTTGACATATGTTCTATTCTATAATATATGGCTTAGATGCATGTTTAGGAGCTTGATTAACTCTTGAATGTGTAGATGAGCATGTCTAGAACAAATTAGGGGACCTAATCACTTCTCTAATTTATGGCTAGGACACTTGTTTAGAACATGGTTAGCTACAATACCAATTTTGATTGCCGTATTGGCTAGCTTGGGAACCTTGATTCTAGGACGTACTTTTCACCTTTTGGTGCAACTAGAGGCCCTAACAAGGCTCTAGATTATCCCAATTGAGTTTCTACGACCCTTGATTCGGAGTAGGAATACCCTTTAAGGAATCTAATGATCCATGAGCCTTGAAAAGCCTTGGGTACGGTTCTTGATGCCATTATGAATTAAATAACCATTGTCGGAGCATATTTATGCATTAAATTTGGCTAGGAGGATACCCTAGTGACCTAATTTTCATTTCTTGATAAGTTTCTATTATCTTTATCTTTAGTTGCAATATTAATTTTCAATTGTCAATTTTATTTTTCGCAATCAAAATCAAATTTGGTGCTATTTTTCTAGGTTCTTTGTTAATTGTTAGTGACTTAGTAATCGGCATAACCAAGGATTGAAGTTAGCTTTTCAATCCCCGTGGTACGATAATTTCAAGTCTAAATATTTCCCACTTCTTTGATGACCGTGCCCTTATTGCGCGTAAGTTGCATTTAAGCACACAAATCATATGCCCACCAGGATCCATCGACTCATTCCATGCACTATCAAATGCTTTCATTTCTCGGTTCATCCTGTTGGCCACTGGACATCACAACACAACTCAGTTGTTCAACGTCAAGCAGGGCACAGAAGAAACATTGACGGCATTTGTCACCAGGTGGCGAGCGGCGGCATCTCAGTGTCGCAATCTTGATAAAACAATGACATTGGCAGCCTTTAAGCAAGGACTCTTAAAAGGACCATTTCTCTATCATCTCAACTACAATCACCCAAATGCTGCGTATGACCCCGTCATGAGCGAAGCTGTCATCCATGCCATCCATGCACAGGTAGAATTCATCACATATGGAGAAACCCCACCATCATCGCCAACGCCAGCAAAATCTACTCAACCCTTCTCCAGCCATCAAGAGACAGCTAACAAATCCTCTGCTACTCCGCCAACTGATAAGAAGAGAGAGTGGCAACATGGCAACTACCAGAGCAAGTGGCAAAAGGACCAGCATTACCACAAAGGCAACCGCTCATCCCACGGGGATAACTGTAGCAAACAGACGGAGTCCTTCTAGCGGTATGCAGTGTTTACAGTCCTCACAGCCTCGTATGAAGAGATATATGACCAGTGCAAAGACCATATCCCACCACCACCCTCAAGAAAGTACCCAAGAGTGGGAAAACCAAGAAACACTAGCAAGTGGTGTAAATAACAAGAGGACAGTGGTCACAACACCAACAACTGTAACGCTCTCAAAACTACAATTGAGACTTTGTATCGTGATAGTAGGCTGGAACAGTTCAAGGTGCGTCAGCCGCCACCTGTGGTCGCCAACATCGAGGCCATGCGCCGTATCAACACCATCGACGGTGGTGCTCCGATCACCAACATGTCTCATAGGGCAAGAAAGAGCTATGCACTCGCTAACCACCCCAAAGAAATTTGCTTCCTTTATGAGAGATCCACCAAACTCCTAAAGTCTAGTTGGGAACCTATTACCTTCTCGGAGGAAGAAGAGCGCGGAGTGCATCTACCTCACAATGATCCATTCTTGATCGACGCCATGCTCAATAAATGGTCCTTGGGAAGGGTCCTTGTTGACAGCGGATCTGCTGTCAATGTCATCTTCAATGGCTGCTACAACCAACTGCAGCAGAATAGAAAATTACTCCAAGATCATGAGCCATTGCTCAGCTTCTCTGGTGACGTCACACAACCACTCAATTCTGATTACATGCGGCTAGTTATCGGTGCTAGTCCATGCATAACGGAGATACATAGTCCATGCATAGCGAAGATACATACAAAGTTCATCGCCGTCGACTGCTTCAGTTCGTATAATGCCATCATCGGGCGATCGGCGCTCAACAAGCTCAAATGCATCATAGCCGGATACATGCTTCTCATGAAGTTCCCTACACCCAATGGGACAGGCTGTGTGAAAGGAAGTCAGCAACTGGCACAAGAATGTTATTCAACAACTGTAGCGCAGTCGACACGCAGCCATGAGATCCTAACGGTAGGAAAACATGCACCATTGACAAACATTTTTGAAGATCCTAGGGATGACGAGGAGAAATATGTAAAAAAGGAATCTGTTAACCCAGAGACATCTTTGAGGGTTATCAGCATCTCTGACGAGCACCTTAAGCGGACTGTCCTCATAGGCTCTCAACTAGCCCCAGAGATGGTTGCAGAACTCACTCAATTTCTACGTGACAACGCTATTGTCTTTGCATGGTGCTACGCTGATATGCCGGGCATCTCCCCTGAGATTATCACGCACAAGTTGAGCATCAAACCATCCTTCTATCTGGTCAAGCAATGGCAAAGGGCCTTCGATGAAAAGAGATATCGTGCAATAGGGGAAGAGGTCGCCAAGCTTCAGAGCATTGGGTTCATCCGCAAGTCAATTACCCTCAGTGGATTTCCAACCTGGTCATGGTCAAGAAACCCAGCGAAAAGTGGTGGATGTGTGTAGACTTCAAGGGTCTTAACAAGGCATGCCCTAAGGATAGTTTCCCACTACCCCGCATTGACCAACTGGTTGACGTTACAGCAGGACATGAGTTGCTCAGTATGATGGACGCCTTTTCATGATACAATCAAATCAAGATGCACCCCAGCGACCAAGAGTGCACCACCTTCACAACCGACAAGGGCCTACACTATTACAATGTCATGCCTTTCGGTTTGAAGAACGCTGGGGCAACATACCGGCGGCTGATGAACGCCATGTTCACGGAACACCTTGGCAAAATAATAGAGGTTTACATGGACGACATGTTGGTCAAAAGCATCAAAGCCAGCGGACACGAGGCGAACCTCAACATCATATTCGCCATTCTCTTTGTAACGTCTCAAACCTAAATTTACCAGTTTACGAGTCTTTCGACGGGTAAATGACATTTACATTTACTTTTTGGCTCCGTTTCGATATTTTAGGGGGCCCTAAAAGTTGGCTTTTTGTTCGGGTCAAAATTTGAGAAAATATTCTTCATGAAAGTTGTAGAGGACATTATACCGAGCGCGTGCATATGTGGTACGTAAAAATCGGAGTTCGTATGCGAAAGTTATAAGCGAAATATGAAAGTTACTGTTTATGGTAGATTGATATAAATTTGAAAAGTTACTATAGCCGGTAACTTTTCTTTCTTTTCTCTCTCCTTCCCTGTGCTCTCTCTGTCTCTCTTCTGCAACTCTCTCTTTCTCTCTTCTGGAACTCTCTCTTTCACCACCTCTAGGCCACCAAATGGCGAGCTGCGAGCATCGATAGACTGGTCTCCTCCTCCTTAACATGCATGTGAGAGTTGTTTACGGCGATTTGGCCGGAAATGTGGAGATCGAAGCCAACATTTTTACTGTAGCAAATTGGTCAACGCCGATTTCCGGCCACCTCCAGTCATAAACCCAGGTCCATTAGAAGCGCCTTGAGCCACTCTTCATGCTCGCCAAGTTTCATAACCCATATCGAAGCATGGAGGAAGAAAGCATAATTGGAAAATTTCACTGTACTTCGGAGTGTTTAATTGTTCGGCCACTTCAAGGTATTTTCTGACTTCGTCACAGTTGAGAAAGTTATTGAAAATGTTGAGATGATGCTGTGGATGAAATTTGGTGGCCGGAGGAGGAGTTGGCCGCCGCATGAATTGTGCAATGGGTGAATAGTGCGGTGTATGAACAGTGATTTATATTATGTTTTTTTTTAGCTAGTTAAATCCTATATTTGTTGTAGAGTTTGTAAATGTGATTTTGGTGGATTTTGGAGTGATTTGTTATGGATTAGGAATTTCTGAAGTTTAGTGAGACGGGTGTTGATTATGGGAATCCGACCTTCGTATTTTCCCTTGTTTCCGCTTTGGAATACTTAATCGATGAATTGGCAATAGTGGTAAAGTTAGGATTGAATCCAAGAAGAAGTGGATAGGTGATTTATGAGGGTATGATGTGGGAATGATATTTAATTTCCGGATTGTTATTCACGAATTATAATTGTGTACAGGACGACGTACCGAGCTACTGCTCGACGAAGGAAACTGTTTGTGTGGTCGCTTAAATAGTACAGTGAGTGGACATTTATTTTAAATTAAATGTGCATGCAGTATTTTATTATTTTCCGATTGAGGTTTAATTTATTATTTGAATTATTGAGTATTATGACTTTATGAGCTTGATTTCTTGAGATTTATTATGTTCTATGAGTTACGGGATTTTTAGTGAATTTCCTTCCCGAGGGCTTTCAATAGATTTTCAAGCTAATTATTTATGAGTTATTGAGTTGGGAAATGATTTTCGGGAAGTGACTGATTCAGAAAATATTATGAGAATTATTGATTTCAAATATAAGTTTTTATGATGATATACGAGTATGAAGGATTTAGCAAATATTTAAGCATGATTGAATTATCGAGATTTATTGAGTTTTGAGCTCCACACTTATCAGCCTTGAGTTAGATTGAGATTTCTTTCCGAAAGCATTTATTGATTTACAGAGTATTTGATTTATGCTTTCGAGGATTTATTGAGATATTGAGATTTGAGTTAGCGAGATAATCCTGAGTTATGCTTTCGGTGAATTTTTAATGTTTATTGAAGTAACAACGAGTTTCTTTCCGAAAGCAAGTAATTGAAAGAGGTTGTTTCCAGTTTATTGAGGAGGCTATTCAGTTTATTGAGGAGACTATCTTCGGCGTATGCGTATGTTACCTAGTTAGCAGTCAATTCTAGGTAATAGTCTGGTTGGCAGTCCCTTCCAGATGACATGAGCTAGTTAGTTGGCAGTCCCTTCTAACTACCTGTGGCTAGTTGGCAGTCTCTTCTACCCACCGCCTCCTATTCCGGTTGGCAGTCCCTTCCGATGCGTCATCTGGGTGGCAGTCCCTCCTAGATGGCATGAGATGACTAGACAGCAGTCATTTCTAGTCATCAAATGAGCCTTATGAAAAGGATGTTTTTATAAGGATTGAGGATGAGATTTTAAGAGATTTCAAAATGTTCTATTTTACGTGATTAAGATTTCAGTAAAGATGATGATTAAGAGTGTTTCCAAGATTGTTACTGCATGCGAGTTTTTAGAGAATAACTTGGGAAAGCATTAAGTTTTACTTATTCACTCGAAATTATTTATTTTTCGTTCACTCACTCTAACGGATTTTAAATGTTTTCCCCTGGGCCCTTCGGTTTCAAATGCCTAGTTTGCAGGCTAGTTTAGCTTGAGGTCGAGTGTACATGGGGTTGAGGGCTGTCATAGCTTCCGCATTATAAAATTATCGGTCCTTTATCTTATATTTTATCATCTTGTACGCCTGTACATTAGATTGCTCTGATAACCCAGGATATTAATATTCTTAATTCAGAATTGTTTGTAAAATGGGAGATGTTGTGATACGGGGAGCAGGGTGGCTCCAGAAGATTAAGGGTGGATTATTTTAGAAGTGTAAATGTCTTTCTATAGGTTTTTGGGTAGTCCACTTTTAGAGAGAGTTCCGCCAAATTTTTGGTAGAATTTCTTCTGAGGTGGACCCCACAGGGCCTCTTTGGATTTCCAGGTGAAATCCGGGGTGGGTCCTGTCACTCTTGGCCTATGATATGCGCCTCAACATTTATTTGGCGTCACCGCTAGCAAGTTCTTAGGATACATCGTCAGTAAACGAGGCATAGAAGCTAACCCTGATAAGGTGCAAGCCATCCTCAACATGAAGTCCCTAGAATGGAAGCTGCATGTTCAGAGCCTACAGGGAAAAATGACCGCCCTTTCTCGGTTCATCTCCAGACTGATTGACAGATGCCTCTTTTTTTTCAAGGTTCTGAAGAGGACCCACAAGAAAGTAATTGACTGAACCTCAGATTGTGAGGCGGCGTTCCAAAGCTTGAAGGAGTACTTGGCTGGAGTCCCACTTATTTCCATTCTGGTACAGGGTGAGATACTATACATCTACTTAGCGGTATCCCTATCAGCAGTAAGCTGCGCCATTGTACTATGAGAGGGCCAGGAGGAGCTTCCAGTATTCTACGTCGGCAGAGGCATGAATGGGGTAGAGACAAGATATACCCCCCTAGAGCAGCTCGCTCTCGTACTCATTGTCGCCACTAAACTCCTCCGCCAATACTTCCAGGCCCACACAATTCATGTCTTAACAAATCAACCGCTAAAGCAGGTAATGCAGAACCCTGAGCACTCTGGGCGCTTCAGCAAGTGGGCCATCAAGCTCAGCGAGTTCGAAACTACAAGCCAAGGACCGCCTTGAAAGGCCAGGCGGTGGCAGATTTCATCGCTGAGCTCACCGAGCGTCAGGATGAACCCAACCTGAGGGCAAAGGCCAACATAGAAATGCAACCGCTGAGGAACCATCCCCCCAGTAGCAGTCAGACTGGAACCTCTATGTGGATGGCTCGGCCTGCGCTAAGGCCTGTGGCGCCGGAGTTATCTTGACGGGACCAGGGGGATTGAACGTGGAATATGCGTTAAAGTTCAATTTCATAGCCTCAAACAACATGGCGGAGTATAAAGCGCTCATTACAGGCTTACTCCTCATCATCGATTCAGGGGCTGACAGCGTCAACATATTCAGTGACTCCCAGCTAGTCGTTAGCCAGGTCAACGACAGTTTCCAGGCCAAGGATCAACAGTTAGCGACATACTTGGGGTACATCAAGACGCTTCTAAAAAAAATTCAAATTTTACACCATCAAGCAAATCTCCAAGGAAAAGAAAGCCAAGGCTGATTCACTGGCAAGACTAGCAACCGCTCAACCACACCAAAGTCTATCGGACACAACGGTGGAATGCCTTGACAAGCCAAGTATCACCAAAACCTTAGCAGAAATTTTCAACATTGAGGTCAATCCCAGCTGGATGGATGAAATCATCGAGTACAAGCTCAATGGAACGCTGCCAGCAGACAAGGTCGAAGGGCGGTAAATGAAGCGGAGAGCAACCCGCTATAATATCCAAAATGGAAAACTTTACAGCCAAGGATTCACCCACCCCAACCTCCGGTGTCTGACCTAGGAGGAGGGAAAGGTCGTGCTGGCAATGATACACGCCGGTAGGGATGGCAATGGGGCGGGTTGGGGATGGGGATCACAATACCATCCCCATCCCCGAGGTCATTTTCTACCTCCATCCCCATCCCAATCCCCAATAAAAATATGTTGGGGATTCCCCATCTCCATCCCCATTGGGGACTAAGCCTCCAAACCCGCCCCAAATCCCCAATAAGAATTTAATAAATAAAATAATTTTTTCTCATATTGTCTTTTTTAAAATCAAAATCTACAACAAATAAATTTAAAATATGATTAAATTCATAAATCATAATTCAGTGAGTGCAAAAGTCAAAACACCATTAAAGTAAAACTGTAGCTATTAAAGTAAAGTAGTAAATGTATATATTTGTGATTTATATTATAAAAAATAAATTAAAATATATATAAGTTAAATATATGTATATATTATTGGGGCGGGTTTGGGGATGGGGATCACAATATCATCCCCGCCCCATCCCCAATCTTAGATAGCGGAGATTGGGGATCCCCATCCCCATTCCCCATTTGTCCCCGAATTCTCCCCCCATTAGGGGCGGGTATCCAATGGAGCTCCGCCCCGCTGGGGATTTTTGCCATCCCTACACGCCGAGGAATGTGGAAACCACACTGGCGCTAGGTTTCTGGCCAATCGCACAATGCGACAAGGCTACTTCTGGCCCACGCTCGGTGACGAGACCAAAAAGGTGTCAAGGTTTTGCCACAAATGTCAACAATAAGCTGACCTCCCCCATGCCCTGGCGGAACCCTTGTCAATCATCATTGGCCCATGGATCCACTCCACGTGGGGCCTGGACTTACTTGGAAAATTCCCAACCGCCAAGGGCCAGTTCAAGCACATCATTATCGCCATCTACTATAACAGTAAATGGATAGAGGTGGAACCGCTAACGGCAATAACTACCGCTAAGGTAACTCACTTCCTCTGGAAGAACATCTACTGCTGCTACAACGTTCCCCACACAATCATCACATACAACAGCACACAGTTCAACAACAAGGAACTCATATCTTTCACCGCTAACCTGGGCACCAAGATGAGTTTTGCATCTGTCGCTCACCCCCAAACCAAAGGCCAAGTCGAAGTAGCAAACAAGATAATCAAGAGGCTGCTAAAAAAGAAACTCGACAATGCCAAGGGTTTGTAGGTGGAGAAGCTCCTAGAAGTTCTGTGGTTTAGGGACTACCCTAACTTCCGCCACCGGTGAAACACCATTCTGTATGATGTTCGGAACTGAGGCCGTCCTACCCATTGAAGTTACCCAACCTACCGCTAGGGTCGAGGGCTACTGCTCCGAGACCAACGGCTAGGGCGTCAACCTCGACAAAGACCTCCTCGAGGAGAAATGCCACAAGGCCCATTTGCACAACTTGCAAAACAAGCAACGGGTATCGCGTTTCTACAACGCCAGAGTCAAAGCCTAGAACCTCTAACTGGGGGACTGGGTAATGAAGGAAGTTATTCCACCGCTAATGGCACTCCGCCCAACTTGGGAAGGACCATACAAAATAGTGGAAGTCGTTAGCCCCGACACCTTCTACTTAATAGACAAGGATGGCGTCACAACGACCCACCCTTGGAATACCAAACACCTTCGGTGTTATTACAAATAGTCATGCCGCTACCCAAAAGCATCTTGACTTAGCTAAATTTTTGTTCAATATTTAGCTAAGGGAAGCTACCCAATGGGTGGGCTTTTGTAAACGCTGATCTGTCAGCTATCAATGAATTCAAACCATTGTCACTAAGTCTAGCACAAAAGTTAACTGGTAATGCCAACAACATTCGGCGGACCACATCTGCTACATCGTGCACTTAGAACAATTTTAATTCCTTTAGTGTTTCGTTGATTAGCAAAAGCACAAGTCAAAACTCTAGCGGTATATCAACATTCAAACAACACAATCATTAGAAACAATCCCACACTTGGCAAAATTTCAGAAACAATAGCAATACTTCATATATCTAGGGTCGGGACTCCCCGCCCA
>LYNE01000237.1:83239-96855 GCA_001662545.1 Rosa x damascena
AAAAAAGCCCTAGTGGGATTACAAAATTAGCACAGATGACCCAGACCTACGATGATCTTCAAGGATTGTTGGGAGCAGCGGCGACATCCTCACCATCCAATAGTGTCTGTTGACCGGCCAGGCGGCTGGTCTGATCGAACCCACAAGTGGTAGGGCTCGGCGTCACCATGGTACCGTCCTCTTGGGAGTGGGCAGCCATGGAATCAGCACGCGACACGTCAGATTGGGTAGGCGGTGGAGTCAACTGAGAGTCGTTTGTCGGACCATGGTCGCTCTCGCCACTACCAAAGCGCACACCTTCAGACTGACCAGTGGCAGGTCCACCTGTAGGCACGAGAGGCTAACTCGACGTACCAGCAGACTAAGACTCTTTGACCTAGTCAATGGCGCCTTTCTTATTCAGCAGGTTCAAGTTGGCAGCAGTACCAGCCTTTGCCGCCTCTGTCAGAGCTTGCTTGTACACTGGGGACTGCTTGAATGACTTTACAGTGGCCGCCTCTGCGAGGCTCCTCTCAGCTTCCAACCAGGCAACCTCACCTTCCAACTTTTTTAACTCCGTAGACTGGACGGCAGACTCCCTCTGAAGGATATTATCCCGCTTAACCTTGGCCACCAGCTTCTCTTGCAGTATAGCTATGTCTTGCTCCAGGTTGGATATATGGTTGTTTCGCTCGAGGTATCGCTCAATGGCGACATTCAACTTGTCGCGGGCATCCAATGAGTCACACTCTGCCTTGGTCAGGCGCTGCTCGACATCCGCCAGCTTGTTTTTTGCCTCCCCCAACTTCCTCTGGAGACCTTTGATCTCATCCCTCAGCCGCCGCTCAACCTGAGGCTAGTTTGACGCCGCCAAGAACAGTTCATGCAGCCTAACGGACAGATGTCCAAATGCTGAATTGAATGGCGACTGCTGAAAAGCCATCGAGCGAACGGTCCCATCCAGCTCGCCGAACCCGAGCAGCTCATAGAGATGGAACATGAACTCTCGCTAGGGATCGGTTAGGAATTCAGCATACGCTGCAAAGGAATCCAGACCACTCGCCGGCACCTCCCTGGCGACGGCCATAGTCACCTTCTGCGGGGCCTGTCTTACCCTCTTCTGCTGGCGGGCCTCGATGGACTCCGCATCATCTGCCTCATCGTTGTGGTTCTGTTGCCGCTTCCTTTGAAGAACCGCCCGCGTGGCACCAGCGGCGATAGGCCTCGAGGTTACCTGTGGCTCCAACCCCGCAATGGTAACTGTTTCCCTCCCCGGCACCACCCTCTCCCTCTGGGGCCCACGCCGGTTGGTGAGCGCTCTCTCCTTTGCCTTCTCAGGGGCGCTTTGTGCCTGGCTTCGGCCAGCAACTCAACGCTCAGCGCAAGTCTTCGCCTGTACCACAGTCGGACCGGAGGCGCCAAGATGTGAATGATGAGGCATTGGAATCACCACCGGAGTCTCTGATTGGCTCACCGCCAGTGTCTGTGGATCGACGACGGTTTGCTGAGCTGCCAGCCCAGCGGCGTACATGCCCTCCAGGAAATTCTGTATTTCCACGCGATCGATGGCCTTGTCAAACAGGTCGCGGCTCGCTTTGTTACCCTGCGGTGTATCTAAACAAGCACAACGCTAGTCAGCATGGGATAAACTGAAATAAATCACAAGTTGGCGGGACATACTTACCAAGGGCGCTCGTCAACTGCAGATCGACCAACAACTCCCAACCTGTGAGTAGCGTAGGTCAAGAAGGGTCCGGTTCTGCCAGCACCCTTTTATCCTCGCTACACGGCACTAGAGCTGTCAATGAGTCGTGTTGGGTTGGGTTCGTGTCGGGTCAAGATATTTGTCGTGTCGCAAGATACAAACCCAAACCGAACCCATTTAATAATCGTGTCAAAATTAAAACCCAAACCTAACCTATTTATTAAACGGGTTACTTGTTTCTAACCCACTTAACCCATTTAATAAATAGGTCGTGTCGTGTTAGACAAAATGACTCAATTAAGGGTTAACAATGCGACCCATTTAACTAAAAAAATGTACAAATTGATTAAATTCACTGAAAACTCTACAAGACGAAGAATATAAATAATTATATATAATTCATAAATAATTAAATCAAATAATTATAAAGCAAAATATTTCAAATTGTCTAATCCTATGATCATATACTCCCAACATCTAAAATGTCAAGAAGAAGTATAGTATAATCAGGTTAAACGGGTTCATTTCGTGTTGGCGGTTGACCTAACCCATTTATTAAATAGGTCATGGCGGGTTGACCCACGGCTGACCTGCTTTTTAATCATGCGGGTTCAACCTGCTTTATTTAGTGCGGTTTCGAGTCGTGTCAAAATTGACAGCCTTACACGGCACTGCTCCTTATGATTCAAATTAAAGCGCAAACTCGCTGCACAGAGAAGCGATGATTAGAAAAAAAAAAAAACAAAGGCATATCACACAAGCAAAACCGCCAAACTTGGTCAGTGGGGACTGGCGACAACCTCGGATTGGTTGGAACTCCGACTTATTCCTAAATGTCGGCGCCTCTTCATTTACCCCAGCATCATACTCCCACCCCGTGGTCGCAACATAGAAGGTCGACCGCTAGGGAGACATCGAATCCTTCAAATTCTCGATCAACTTAGGCGTACCCTGGTGGCGGGAGAGATTCACCTGTTCGCTACACCCTTGTCGCTTCATGTAGACAAGTTCCTAGAAGTGAAGTACCTTCGCCACGGTCGACCATTCATAGCTAGACAGACGCCAGAGCGAGTTCAACGCCATCAGTAACTGCCACATATTAGGGCAAATTTGGCCAAAGGCAAGGTCGAACTCACAAACCAAGATTTGGAGGTTTGGCAGCAGCGGAAATGTCACTCCTTGGCAGAAGATGGCCTTGTGAACGGCGGCGTGCCCTGTTGGCAAAATCGACGCTCTCTCATCTCCCGTCGGTGGACGCAGCTTCACTACGCCAGGGAGGCGAAATATCCTCTTCAGACGATTTACCGCCGACGCAGTCATAGGACCGCCCGCCTCGTCAACTGGTACACCATCAGGAAGGACCCAAGCTGATTCTATCTCCTTCCCGCCAGCTTCTCCCCCATCAGCAGAGCCGCTAGCGGCGCTATTACTAGCTAACCTGTCGTTTCCTCCCTCGCCGTCGAACTCTCTAGTCGCCCACCTCGAGCCATTGCTACGTCCTAGGGTATGGTTTGTAAGGGTTTGATGTCTAGCAGTTCAGGCAGTGAGGTTCATACAGGAGCAGATGGACGCAACAAATCAATAAAAATCCTATCCGCAACGTTCAGCGACACGGAATCCTCACTGCTCGAGATCTCTACGACGCTAGCCATCACAAACCCTAAAACCCAGGTCAGTCAGTTACAAAATGATCTAAACTATTCTTATGTCAGATTTTAGCCAAGAACACCAAGAACAATTACCCAAAAACGACCAAAACAAGAACACATGTATACATACATCCAAAACCCAGATTCAACCATATAGAGAATCCAAAATGATCTAGAGGTCAGTCAGTTACAAAACGATCTAAACTATCCCTATGTCAGATTTCAGCCAAGAACACCAAGAACAATCACCCAGAAACGACCAAAACAAGAACACATGTATACATACATCCAAAACCCAGATTCAACCATCTAGAGAATACATAAACCTCAACTCTCTGCCACAAACACCTAACCTCATCCCCAAATCCATTTTGCACCCTCGGACACACATTGGAATGGCACCATTCACTCCAAATAACAAAAAATCTCAACTGATAGAAGCAACGAGCAAACAAATAGGCGGAGGGCTCAGATAACCAACCTGAAAGATAAGAACTCTGGTGCGCTTGATGGTGCTTGTCCTCGCTTCAAGAAGTCTCTATCTTCCAAAGATCAATAACCTCACACGAATTATAAATCCTTCTTCTCGGATCTCAGAGCAAAGCTTGAAGGCAACGATATTAGTTCAAAGTGCAGAAAGTGTTGAACCACTCGGTTTCTCTCTCTTTTCTGTCAACATCAAACAAATCTAAGCCGTCCGCTGAAAAACGACATTACACAATCGCCATACACGTGCCCCATGATCGCACTTACTCTCCAGATTAACCGAGGCGTCAAAATCCATAATTACTCGCATTAATGGAGAAGATACGGGCATGCTGAGGAGACATTATCCCACACGCTAACCCAATACATGATGGCCACGTGCATCAGATGAAGCGTCTAGCCAAAGTAACCATTAAAGAGGAAGTTCACCAATTGTCAAGATAGTCTCCGCTAGGCGTAACACCGCTAGTGGGACTTCTCCCTTTCATCTTGCAAGCGAGAGTCTCCGCTAAGCGCAACACCTCTAGCGGAACTTCTCCCTTTTCATCTTGCAAGCGAGACAATCTCCGCTAAGCGCAACACCGCTAGCGAGACTTCTCCCTTTCAGCTTGCAAGCGAGAGTCTCCGCCAAGCGCAACACCGCTAGCAGAACTTCTCTCTTCTCATCTTGCATGTAATAGTCTCCGCTAAGTGGAACACTGATCACTGAGCTTCAAACCAGAAGGTCCCCGCAACTCTTCTAACAGCTTTTTGTTAGCGGAGGGACTTCCGCTAACGACGATTCCCGAGGCAACGCCTCATTCTGACAATGACCGCCACGCAGCGTTGCAGTCAAGCTACGTCCCTCCGGGCCAAGTAAGGGGACATAACAATAGTCTTTGACGGCCTGATCAGGCAAGTTGACCCCTGACACTTGGGTATCAAAGATTGGGCTCGCTACCCAACACCCTCTATTGAGTACAGATCCCCCTCATCAAACCATGTAGGCCAAACGGAGGCCCATCTTAGCCGGGGAGTGGGGGACTCCCGGGGGGACCCACCAGAAAGGGCATAAAGCGCTTGCTCAGTAAATCCATGGATGACAATGCACTGATGCTAATTATGCTGTTGCAAGTCTAGCAAAAGTAAAGCTTCGAACCACTAGGCAACTCCCCAACCAAGATTGTCCTCCTTGACTAGGGACTTGGGGGACTTGTACTTGCATGAGCATTTGCCAAGCATAATTAGTTATAATGAGCCATGCTCATACTACCGCCACAGGTACCAACTACCACCAACAGTGTGACCAAAGGAAACACAGCCAAGCAGGCTATCGCCTGAGCCCCGGCTCACCCCCAAATCACTGCTAGGTGCAGCGCCAAACAGCCTCAGAAGCTTTACAAACTGGGAACTGAAGCATATCAGTCCCACATCGAAAATAAGGAAGAGGTCAGCCTCTTCCCCACCTATAAAAGGTTCACTCATTTCTCCTCATTAATTACGCATTTACTACTTACCTACTGTTATTCTGTCAACATAAAAACATTGACTAACTTAGGTATCGGAGAAGAGAAGACCGCCCAGCGCGGTCTCCCTTTGACTCCCTTTGTAGTTTACTTGACAGGTAGCGGAAATTTTGATTACATCACGAGTAGCGGTCCTCCCATCGAACCAGCATTAACCAAGGTTTAGCCACCGCCAAATCTTAGACATTAACACTTCTTAACCTTCCTCTTCTTCATAATTATTCTCATAGGAGCCAAACTTTCCTTCTCCTTTAAAAGTGGTGTATAAATGATGCTCATAGGAACAGTAGGTGGTAGATGTTCTTGAAAGTGATGGGAAAGGGTGAGTGCAAGTACTCATTTCCTTTCCAATCCATCACCTCATTGTAAAAACATTAGCCACTTAAAGGTGGATTGACAGGTAAAATTACCTTAATCTCAATCTTCCCATTAAGAACATAAATGCTCAATGTCTTTCTCTCCACCTTGGGAAGCTCATGATGGATCTCCTTGGACGTGGAAGGCAAAAAAGTCATTGTCTCTTCAAATTCTTCATCATTACAAGGCATTGAAGGACTCTTTTCCTCCTTGGGAACATCGGGCTTAATGAATAAAGGATTATGGTATATGACTTGAAGCTCCTCATCATCCTTGATGAACAAGGGATTATGGTGTATGACTTCAAGTTCCGCATCCTCCTCAATAAATAAGGGATTATGGTGTATGACTTCAAACTCCATATCCTCCTCACTAGATAAGCCATCCTCTTCTTCGGAATTATCTTCAAATATCTCCCATCCATTTGGAAGCTTAAATTTCCAATATTGCACCCATTCATCCAAAGTGTAGTCTTTCACCCCACTTGCAATGGAACTTTCATAACCAAGCTCACTATCTTGCACATTCAACTTGAATAAAGGGCTCTTACTCAAGATGCTCGATATACACTTCTTCTCTTGAAATAGGCTCCACTTGGTCAAAAAAAGATTCATGCTCATACATGGTGAAGGGTGGCTCTTGTGCAAGACTAGCCTCAAGTTGCTTTTTGGAATGTATAAGCATTTCTTGAGAAGTTTGCAATCGAGCTTGGGCAGCTTGCAATTGAGCTAGCAATTCTTCAAGAGAGGGCCTCCTAGACTCATAAGCTTGCTCATGAGGATATGCTTTGGGAACCATGGTCTCCTTTGAGATCCTAGCTTGAGAGGCATACAATAGAGCTCATAAGCTTCATCTTGTGAATATGCATCGTGGACAAATGTCTCTTGATACATGCCTATCTTGTACTCACACTCTTGCATAAAATCCGGGCACTCAAATCTCAAAGAGCACTCAAAAGGTGAATGCCACACGGAGAATTACACAAAACACAAGTTTCATTGCAAGATGACACATAACCCACCGCATGAGAATTCCACTCTTGAGTGACCTCCACCATAGAATCTTTCTTGCTCATATCCCCTCGGATCTTCCCATCCAAAGCTCCATTGATCCATAGCTCAATATGATAAGAAATAAGCACCTATGAGTTCTCAAAAGTAAGATTAGTAACCAAAAAATTAGAAAATATAAAATTAGAGAGTAAGCAAACAAAATAAACAACTAATTTTTTTTTTTTACATAAAGAAACAAAAATATGCTAATGTGACATAAAGAACCGATTCACCAAGGGATTAAGGCTATCAAACCCTAATCCCCAGCAACATCGCCATTGACTTGATGTATAAACTCTCGCAAGCGTATGAATCGTGTCAAGATAGGGAAGTATTAAGCCCAAAATTATCATACCACGGGGATTAGTGCTAACTCACAATCCTTGGGTAGTCAGAACTAAAGTCACTAAGCAAATAAAGGAAATAAAACAAATAAAAAGGCTAATCTAAGGCACCAAGCCTTAGCAATACTCGACTTTGGTTTGCACCAAAAGCCTAATCAAAACTAAGAGCTTAGCGGTGAATATACACAAATGAGTTGAAGAGTTCAATTTGAGAGTTGATTTTAGATTAACAAAAATGAAATGCAAAGCAATTAATAATAACGGCAAAGAAATTAATAAAAGCGTAAACAATAAAAATGAGAATGTCGGGTGCTAGGGAGGCTCATTCACCCAAATCTTACGTGTCGGAAGCTAATCAAATATAGATGCAAATTTCCTACATTGGCGGTAGTCGTATCTAAGGCGGTTCAAGGCTCAAGGACCGAAATTCTCTTTCATGGTATTCTTACTCCGGTTCAAGGGTCGTTGGAACTCACTTGACATGAATTAGAGCCGGTTCAAGGTTACTAAGTCACATCAAGAGGCCTAGAGATCGAAGAATTAGACTACTAAGCTACTCGCTCGCACGATCACGCAACTGGTGTAAATCACCATGCTTATAACCTCTTGAATACGAAATTGAAGGTTTCTAGCTTAGGAATTAGAGGGGGTCAAGCCTCTAACTTCATCCTAGATATGCTCAAAATACACACCCTAGAGTTGACTAGACTCATAGGCATGCATTTTAACCTAACAAAAATTGATATAAACATTCATCATATGAAAATTGCATCATTACATTAAAATAAGCATATTTTACACAAGATTTAGACTGGGGCATACAACCCTAGCCCCCAACAATGAAACTACTCACTACCCATCACCCAACTAACATCAAAATACATAATTTAAAGAGGAAAAAGTGAAGAGAAGTAGGGAGTAACAAGAACAAACCACAAATTGTTATAAAGCAATTATGGTTAGTCTTGATTTATGGCTCCCCACTTTTACCCAGATTTGATAGTGCTGAAGATCTTAATGCTTGGGCTTCCCCTTTAAATCTTGTGAAATTGATGAGAATTAGTGGTAGAAAAGTGAGTAAAAGAGGAGAATGAAAAATGGGTGTGTTGGTCTCGGTGGGTGAAAGGAATGAACAGTGGTGTGCTGATGGTCTCTGTTTTAAAGAGAAAGATGCCTCAATATATATTCTAGGAGAAGAGATGAGGGTTTGGCTAGTAATGAAAGTCACATGGTGATGAGTTGGCTGGTAATGAAGGTCACATGATGGTGAATGAAAAGGAAAGTGGAATTGTCATGCCACGTGTCAAGTGATCAATTAATCAATGGGCACTTAACCCACTTTCTTTGGGTGCTGCACGTTGCTGTCTTCCACTGTTGGTTAATTAACCAAAGTCTTAATTATGCAATTAAGTAATTAAGTTTTGGCTAATAAGGTATTTCTAATTTCATCTTTTTGTTGAAAGCTCAAATCTTCATCATTTTGGCGCTATTTTATCTCGTTTCCGCAATTCTGCTTATTTTCTACAAAATAAATAAAAAATAAATTAATTACATAATAATTAACTCAAAGATTAGCTTAGTTCTAATATTTTAGATACAATTACATTCATGAAAATGCGTGTAATCAAACCACCCTTATATATAAAGTCAAATTAATTCCCACTTGGCGGCCTAAAACTCCAATCCACCCATATATATTATGATTTGAATCTTTTGAGTACCATCAGTAAACTGGATTGTTAATCTCATTTCATTAATCACCAGATTCACTTTGTTTCATGTAATCAAATTTCAAATGAAATAGTTGTTCTTGCCTTTTTTGTTCAATTAGTTTGATTCAGTGACACACATAATATCTTTTCCTAAGCTATTTACCATTCGAGTTGTATTTCATCTTGTAACTGAAAAGATACATGAAATGGAAAAAAAAAGAAAAAGAAAAAAAAAAGAGGAACTGAAGTACAATTTAGGATTAAACAAGAGATGTTGGAAGAAAAACAAATAAAAAACTGATGAAAATTACTTTTATTATTTAAACAGAAGGTGATTTTCTTCATCACAAGTCACACATTCTCTTATAATGTATGTTCCAAATACATATACGCATGTTTATGGCTGGGAGTACATAGCTTGTATGGCAGCAATATCATCGCTGTGCAAAGTCCTCCTGATCTGCCCACCAGTAACATGAGCATACATAATGGCATCAGTATTTTCACTATGATCAATTTCAAGAAGGTGTCCTATTTCATGTGTTAGCACCCATATCAAGTCAAATTGGTCATTTGAAGTTGGTGGCCTTAGCATCCACTTACAATCTGCATTCAAATGCATCCTTCCATCCATGGGCGGATTCGCATGCTCTAAAGCCCCACTTGCGCCTTCGAATGGAGCCTCATCGCCATGGTTTCGACGCTCAAAGCTGATCAAAAGATGTTCAATTTAGCCCTTTAAGTGAGTTCACTAGACCAGTTGGTCACTGCCAAATTATCACTTGACGGTCAATATGAATGGCTCAGCAAAAAATGGACACTACTGATTGAAATTGAGAGTGCAGGGATGTTGCTGATGAAATTGAAAGGGGAGGGACTAACATGATGTACGTTTAGTGTAAAGTACAGGGTGGTAAACTGAAATTTGTCCATAACTAATTGAGTGCAATTTTTGTCTGTTTTTTTTTTTTAACGAATAATTGAGTGAATTTGACAATTTGAAATGTAAAAATTGTTTTTGAAATCGTAGCATGCATGTCAAATTTTACCTATTGGCACACATTATTACCCATACTAGCCCAGGGATGGCATTTTAACCCATGGGTATGGGTACCGTGGGTATTTATTCATTTTGGGTATATTTTTGCGGGTATGGGTACTTATTTATGAATTTTGGGTGGATATGGGTATTACACACGGGTACTTAAATTTTACTAAATACCCAAAATTTTTTATTTTGAGTTTTTGACAAGCAGACCTATCAATTTCGGTTCTTCTCTTCTCTCTCCATTCAACCCTAAACCCAACAACTTCGATTCTTCTCTTCTCTGTTCAACCTAGCAATTCTGGCACCGGCACTACTACAAAAATTGAATCAGACGACACCTCTTAGACGACGCTACGCAATTATCTGTTGTGTGATTGATTTTTTTTTTCAGACGTCGTTTTTATAAGAGCAGTCGTCTGATAGGGACTTAGGAATTAGTTTAGAAGACATTTAAGATAAAAACTGTTGTGTGACGCTAAAAAAAATTGAGTGCCAAGTTTCCCACCGCATTAGTGGTGCCAAACCCCATATGAAACCCCAAATTTTCCCCAACATGTATTGATCATAAGACGAGAAATAATATAACTGTGGTCTGATCAAATAGTTTGATAAAAAGGAGGGAGATTTCCCACCACCATTTTTCACCAAAACCTTGGAGGGAAGTCAAATTGATAGGAGACAAACCCCAAAATTTGAAATGGCTAATTCAAACCACATTGTTATAAAATCCTGTCGTCTGAGTCCTTCTCAAATTGATAGGACTTAGTCCAAATGGACTTGAAACGCTAACACTTGAGCCAAAAAATTGACAAAAAAAAACATAAGCATTACATTAACCCTCCGTCTCGACAATGCCTTGCTCTCTCTCTCTCTCTCTCTCTCTCTCTCTCTCGACACAGACCTAAAACCAAAACCCTCACCCTCGACAGCTCCTTATTCTCTCAAAAAAACCTAGAGCCAAAACCTCCTCACTCGTCGCCATCCCAATCGCAGCTTGGGAGACCCAGCGAGCCTGCTCCTCCTCCAACTTCACCCGACGGCAGCTCAACCTTAAGTCGATCCAGATCTTCTTGTCCGACTTTGTTAGGATCCTTATTCTTAACATGGGCCATCATTGTTATTTGGGCCTATTTGGGCTTCCCTCACATGAGTCCACTACTTCTAAAGAGTTTCTCTGCTTAAATAGCTAACGGGAATTATAACGGAGGCATCGAATTATTGAATCAGTTTTATTAGCTTAGTTTTTTCCTCTTGATTTCCTTCTTTCTCTTTTGCAACCATGTCGATCCATGGCTACGATCCTGGGGATCGTAACAACTGGTATCAGAGCCCGCAACTGGGCCTGTTTCCGGTGAGTCAGGCAGGGTACGGCGGTGGGATCTCCGGCGCTTGTTATCTCACACATTCGTCTCACCCTCACGGTAGGCCTAGCTACCCACCACCTCCTTCCCAATTTCCATTGCAACCAAGCTACCCACCTCTTCCTCCATTTCCATTCTAACCGAGTTACTCACCACCACCACCTTCCCAAACAATCATTAATGGGTATGTTTTCCCTCATCAATTTCCCCGTATTTCTCAGACTCACGCACAGTTCAACCCTCCTCCTCAATTGCAACCCAATTATCCTATTGCTCAACAGCCGCTCACCACCACTCCTCAAAGTCCATCAATCCCTTGTTCTAACCCAAATCCATGGATATATTCCCCGATTTCACAAAGCCATTCCTATGACCCTCATTCTCAGTTCGTCTCTACCAAAACGATAACTATAACACCTATTTACCATTCTGCTCCTTCACCTCCAGTTTGTGAGAAACCACATTCACCACCACAAGGTTCTGGCAAATTGCACGTTCACAAACAGCACACAGAAGCTAAGTTGTGTGAGATGCGTGAATCACTGAAGAGTTCGATGGATACCTTCATATCTGAATTCAGAGAGGAGTTGCGGTTGTTAAGGGTTTCACTACGATCTCCAACAAGCCAAGTTGATAACCCACTGAAGTTTGGCTCTCCGCCGCCGTCGTCAACACCCCAATTGATTCCGGCTGCGACTAAGGCTTCGTCATCACTTATTCCTACTGATACTGGTATTATTCGTAAAACCCATGTGGATAATGACTTGAATTTGTCTCACACTGATGTGATATTGGGATTTAATGATAATACTAGTATGGATAATGTTGTGGGTTTTGTGTGTGGAACTAAATTAAACGGTATTGATGAGAAGTTAGATAATGGGGATGGAGAGAATTCTGATGAGATGGTTAAAGGGAATAGTGGGGATGGCAGAGAGTTCAATGAGCTTGAGGGTGTTGGTGTTAAGCAAGATGATCATGGACTGAGTTTGTGTGGGAGGAGGAGAGGATACCATGCTTTCCATCTGTATGATAAAATGCCGAAGTTAGATAGGTTGTGTAATGCAGGAAGGACCATTTATGCTCATATGAGCACTCGAGACAAAGATGGACCTTTGGCTATAGCTGGTGTGCCGAGTGGAGCTTCCATAAGTGTATTTGAATCCCTGGAGTTGAGAGATGGAAGATTGGATTACCTTGGTAAAAGTGTCTTAAAGGCTGTGGAGAATGTGAATGGCATCATTGGACCTGCCTTGATTGGAAAGGACCCTACATCTATTCTTGGAGTTAAGAATTCATCAAAGATTCTCTCCCTAGCCATTGACGCAGACAAAGAAGCCTGTAACCATCATCCCTTGGAGAAAAGTTGTGATGATAGTGGAGGATTGAAAACCTTGAATATTCAATATGAGGTAATTGCTTCTCCATTTGATAATTCTCACTTTTTGAGAGGTGATACTTTGCTGTTGAAGAATACGGAGCATTGTCATCATCTTTCTAAATCTATAAGTTACCATC
Organism: Rosa x damascena; assembly: GCA_001662545.1. Classification (NCBI taxonomy): domain Eukaryota; kingdom Viridiplantae; phylum Streptophyta; class Magnoliopsida; order Rosales; family Rosaceae; genus Rosa; species Rosa x damascena. The sequence goes on from LYNE01000237.1 coordinate 95,956, forward strand.
TTTCACAGGATGTCTTGGAGCATAATAGTGCACTCAATATAGTTGGAACTAACCCTTTCTTTAATTTAGAGTGTGGACGGACAAATTCGGTTTACTGGCAGATGAGTTTGCCTCTTGCAACATGGCTTGAGAAAATTCTAAGGAATGTTGATATGATTTTTTATGGAAATTGGGAGGGGCTCAAAGCTAATGTGGTTGTTGGAACTTCAGTAGTTGAGTTTTGGGACAAGCAGTTAAACATGCGTTTCTTTATAAAGTGTAAAAAGCTAGATAAGTACTATATTAGAAATTCAGTTTTCAGTCCAGATATTTTAATTTCATTTGTGACTTTGAAATTGCTGGCATTTAACTCTTGTATGAGTGGGAACACATCTATGGATAACGAAAGGGTCTGGGCATTTGATGATGGTACCATTGGTCATGGTCATCAAGTGGAGAATGGGCTTTCCTTGTCTCTGAGACCAAAAAGTTCTCTGATTAGTACTCTTCTGCCCTCTTTTTTAATGGTAGTTGGTGGAACTAGCACTATATTAATGGTATTTGGTGGGACTAGCACTATTTTAATGGTCATTGGTGGAACTAGCACTAATTATGATCAGGGAGTGGTGCCTCCTAATTCAACTCTCTATTATGAGGTCGAGCTTTTACCTTTTGTCAAAGACAAGGAACCATGGGACATGAATACTCGAGAGAAAATGGAGGTTGCTGTGTCATTGCTGGAGCAGGATATCAAAACGGGACCATCAGATCAATCTGGTTTAAATTTTGTCAGTGGGATTATTTGTAAATCCACAGCTCTAATGTTTGAGAGGATGTTGTTTCATGCTACAAGGGGAAATATGTTTTTCAACCAAGCACCAGCAGATGAACATATCATGGATCCTTTATCTATTGAAATGG
>LYNE01000237.1:105693-146634 GCA_001662545.1 Rosa x damascena
TATCAAAATGAATTAAAGTCTCCTAAGAAACATAATCTTACATATTTCTGGGCAGCTTTTCTTTGCTAAAAATCATTCTTCTTTGGATTCCAAACCTCTTCTTTATAGCTGAAATCAATATACAAAGCAAAGAACAAATGAAATTATTATTTGAAGCATAGTAGTGAAGAATTATTGTTGAACATAGTTACCCTTCATATCTGCATTGACACAACACAACTTTTATTGATCAACTCAAATAGAATATAAATCCTTTAAAAGCCAGCTTAAGCCATTTAATGATTACACATCCAAGAACAACTATCCAATTTCCTATTCCAAGAGATATAAGGACATAACCCACAAAAGCCGAGTACTGATGAACATGGAAGCAATTACATCAATCTTCCTTCCACCATTCATTCAACAGGCCAATAACTTATAAAGCAACCCAAGCAAAACCAAACAACAACTCATAATGGGAGCTGATAAGAATTAAATTGTTTAAGCAAATGCTATATATACACATACACTAATTAGACTTTTGGAAAGCTAAAACCTTTACACGTTCTTAACCAAAAGGATGAAAATCTACATGTTCTTTTCACTTTCTTATGTTAAAAAAGTCTCTGTAAAACCTGCTTTTATATCTTTTGAACAAATCAAGTTTTACAGATCTGCAGATCTATGAAATTTTGCAACACATATAAGCTACAATATTGTCAAGACCCACAAGATAAAAAACAACTTAGTATCTGGACTGCAGAAAATGCTGATATAGGCATATAGCTACTCAGTGTCTTCGTTGTCATATACCTTTACTAACATCTGCATGCACCACCAAGTATATCCAAACAACCGTCGGCGTCAGAGAATGATACAACAAATCCAGATACGCCACTCCACCACTAATAGACCACCAAAGCCTCCTTGATCTCAACAGACCGCCGGTCTGATTCGAACAAAAATCTCTTCAAACCAAGAACAGGGAAATCGAAGGGGAAGAGCATGAAAAGAGGTCTTGGTCATCGATGGATCCAGAAAAAATGGTTTTGGGAGGTGACACCATTTCAAATATGTTGGTGGAGAAGGAAGAGAATCAGAGATAAGGTCTTGATCTCAAAACAAGCAAATCACACCTAGATGGTAGGTATGCTTGTTTGAGGTTTCATAAGGCAGAGAGGGTGAAACCCCACTTTGAATCATTGTTGAAAGGGGAAGAAGAGAGCCTTGCCAAAAAAGAAAAAAGGAGAGTGAGAGATGAATTGTGTGGCTGCTTTCGTCCAAGAGGAAGCCTTATCCTCTTTCTCAAAAAAAAAAAAGGAAAAAAAAAAAAAGAAAAGGATAAGGTTGTGACATTGTGCGGCGTGCTGCCAGCCCACTTCATTATTTTATTCCCCACTTCTTGTCTTTGTTGGTAAACAGTTGCTTCTCATCAGAGGCTCTTTCGGCCATTTTCATAGTAGTATTGCAAATCACACTATTAACAATGACATATGGATTAAACAAGTAATTATTTGTATGTACTGTACACAATTACACACTGATGATCAGTGAGAGGGAAAAAAAACTCACTAATGTTTTATATCAGTGTTATACTATTCATTTTGGGACTGATAACTTTTTGGTCGCTAAAAAAAGGGTGCTAATGGGGAAATTTGTAGTAGTGCCCCCTCAAGTTGGAGCATACAAGTCACAGATGCCCAACTTGTCAAGTGAGTCATGGAACACCTTGGTGGAAACTCCATTAGTCAACACATCTGCTAATTGCTCTTCAGTTGGAACGAATGGAAAGTCAATCAACTTTGCGTCTAACTTCTCCTTAATAAAGTGCCTATCAACTTCCACATGCTTGGTACGATCATGTTGTACCGGATTTTGTGATATATCGATTGTTGCCTTATTGTCACAGTGTAACTTCATGGCTTGCTTAGGTTTGAACCCTAAGTCACGCAATAAATTACGCAGCCATAGTAGTTCACAAACTCCATGAGCCATCCCTCTATACTCTACTTTAGCACTAGACCTTGCTACCACCTTTTGCTTCTTACTTCTCCAAGTAACTAGGTTTCCTCCTACAAATGTAAAGTACCCTAAAGTAGATCTCCGATCAGTAATATAGCCAGCCCAATCTGCATCAGTAAAGCCACTCACCTCCAGGTGATTATGTTTAGAAAACATCAGACCTTTCCCTGGTGCAGTCTTTCAGTATCTTAAAATTCTCACAACGGCATCCATATGAGCCTCACTTGGGTTGTGCATAAACTGACTCACTACACTACTACATATGCTACATCTGGTCTAGTATGAGACAAGTAAATTAATCTTCCAACCAATCTTTGATATCTAGTTCTATCTATAGAAACTTGATCAGGATACTCTGCCAACTTGTGATTTTGCTCAATAGGTGTGTCAATGGGTCTGCAATCTAACAAAGCTGTTTCAGTTAGGAGGTCCAGAACATACTTTTGTTGGCATAAGAAGATTCCACTTCTCCCCCTTGCTACCTCAATGCCCAGAAAATACTTTAGGTCTCCAAGATCTTTCATCTCAAACTCAGAAGCCAACTGCTATTGTAGTTTTCTAATCTCATCATTATCATCTCCTGTAATCACCATATCATCCACATAGATTATCAACATAGTTATCTTACCCTTCTGACGCTTGGGAAAAAGAGTGTGATTTGAGTTGCTTTGTTTATAACTAAAGAGGCGCATTGATTGAGTGAACCTCCCAAACCATGCACGAGGTGACTGCTTCAAACCATACAAGGACTTTTTCAATCTGCAAACCACATCAATATTTGTAGTAGTTTCATATCCAGGAGGAAGGCTCATGTAAACTTCTTCTGCTAAATCCCCATGAAGGAATGAATACTTCACATCAAACTGCCAAAGTGGCCAATCTAGGTTTGCAGCCAAAGACAATAACACCCTGATGGTATTGATCTTCGCTACAGGGGAAAACTTCTCATCATAGTCCACACCATAAGTATGTGCGAACCCCTTGGCCACTAATCTTGCCTTGTATCTATTAACTGAGCCATCCGCATTGTGCTTCACTGTATAAATCCATCTGCACCCCACAGTCTTCTTTCCACTTGGAAGTGGTACTAACTCCCATGTATTATTCTTCTGTAATGCTTCCATCTCTTCCTCCATTGCCTTAGACCACTTAGGATCTCTCAAAGCTTCCTGCACTTTGTTAGGAACAGATACAGAAGATATCTGGTGCACAAAAGATTCAAATGACTTAGATAACCTATGGGTTGACACATAATTGGAAATGGGATACTTTGACTTGGCACTAATGGTGGGTTTATATCTTTTTGAAGGTTTACCATGATTGACTCGATTAGGCAAAGTGTATTTGGTAGGTTCAGACTCTTCATCATGATTAACAATATTAAGAGGGTTAGACAAATGTTCAGGATTTACCTCAGAATGATCTTCAAAACCTTGGTCGGAGTGGGGTGATGGAGGAAGGGGAGTTGTTGTAGAAACTTCTTCATTCAATTGATTGAAAGGAACGAAAGGACCGAAAGAAACGCTAGCTCGTTCTTCAGGAACGACAGGAACGCTCGACTGTTCTTCAGGAGGTACATGAACGACTTCAGGAACGAGGGGAAAGCTCGACCGTTCTTCTGGAACGATAGGAACGATCGAACATTCTTCAGGAATGAGAGGAACGCTTGACTGTTCTTCAGGAACGACCAACCGTTCTTCAGAAACAACAGGAACGACTGACCGTTCTTCAGAAACAATTGGAACGACCGACTGTTCTTCAGCTTTTTCATCCCGTTCTTTATCTTTTTCATCATCTTGGCTTCCGCTGACCATCGCTTCAAAATAGCTAAACTTCTCCCCTTGAAGAGAAGTGTCGGTGGGAGAAAAATAGCAGGCATCCTCGAAGAAAGTAACATCCATAGTAACATATAACTTTTTTGTGGGATGATGAAAACACTTATACCCTTTCTGATGAGTCCCATACCCGACAAAGACACATTTTAAGGCATGAGCCTCCAACTTAGAGCGTTGGTTCTTGGGAACATGAACAAAGGCTACAGACCCAAAGATTTTTGCAGGTAGGTTATGAAAAGAAGGAAGGAAGACATGTGTGGAGAGTACCTCAAATGGATTTGGCCCTGAAGGACACTAGAAGGCATACGATTGATAAGATGAGAAGTAGTGAGAACAAATTCTCCCCACAAGTACTTGGGCATATGTGCACTAAAGAGGATGGAGCGGGCAACATCCAAGAGATGACTGTTTTTACGCTCAGACACACCATTTTGCTCAGGTGTTTATGGGCAAGTTGTTTGGTGGACAATGCCTTGTGCCTGGAGATAATCCTGAAACTCATGACTCATGTACTCCCCCCCATTATCTAAACGAAAGACCTTAATTTGACCATTGTATTGAGTTTGAATCATGTCTTGAAAGGCTTGGAAAGCTGAGAAGACATCAGATTTAGACTTAAGTAAAACCACCCAGGAAACTCCAGTACAATCATCAATAAATAAAACAAACCAACACATGCCAGTAGAAGTAGGATCATGGGAAGGTCCCCAAACATCTGAATGAATCAACTCAAACGGGGTAGTACTTTTATTAGAAATACTTAAAGGATAACTGACACGATGGCTCTTGGCCAAGACACAAGTTAAGAGAAGAATCATTAATGCCCAAAAACAAAGAAGGCATAGACTTTTTCATGTTACTAAATGAAGGATGTCCTAAGCGACGATGCCATAACCACAGCTCACTCAACTACTCAGAACTCGAAATCAAAGTGACTGGGGCCATCTTCCCTGGTTTCTCCCTGCATACATCTGGTCTAGATGGAACAACCTCCCCCTCAGATCTCCCCGACCAATAGTCTCCCTGGTAAGAAGATCCTGAAACACAACATACATAGGGAAAAAGGTCAAAGAGCACTTAGCTTCAGCATTTAATTATGGTACAGATATCAAGTGGTGAGATAAAGCAGGAACATATAAGACATTATGGAGTTCTAATGTAGGTGTAAGTCTAACCGAACCGGTTCCTAACATAAGGAAGGCTTCACCATTTGCATTGGTAACTTTAGACATAGGTGGTGATGACAAGTGGGTAAAATAAGATTTCTCATAAGTCATATGGTCTGATACCCCAGAATCAATGATCCAGGTATCTTCCCCAACAAAATTAAAAATATGTAAAGCAACACCAATCTTACCACGTCCAACCATGGATACGGAAGGATTACCAGCAGCAGTTGTGTGATCTCGCCCCTCCACACCATAGTAATCAGGATTTTGGACTAAATGAGCTGTAGCACGTCCTTGTTGATTAGGTGCTGGTTTTCCCCAAGATGCAGGATATCCATTCAGCTTGTGACATTTAGCTTTAATGTGCCCTAGCTGTTTGCAGTAGTTGCAGAAAGGTCGATTGCTAGTAGGTGATGTAAAGCTAGACTGAGGACGTAACTGTTGAGTATGTGGTGGCACATATTTAGGTGGTGTAGGATTAGACTGAACAGTGAGACTAGACAATTCAGAGTGAATTGCCTTAGCACTCTATAGTTGAGCCTCATCCTTGCTAATATAGGCAAAGGCTCCAGCAAGGGAAGGAGGAGTAGCAAACCTTAACAACTCACCTTTTGCACTGGCATGCTTGGAATCAAGTCCATTAAGAAATATGTGCACCCGCAACAAATCTTTCTCCTCATTATGCAGCTTGATATCATCAGCATTCTTCATCTTATTAGGGCGCATCTGATCAATCTCCAACCAGATGTTCTTCAAAGCAGCAAAATAAAGGGACACACGTTGTCCATTCTGAGTCATCTTGAATGTCTTGGTATGGAGTTCATGAATCTGAGCAAAGTCAGAATCATTGAGATACAACTCTTTCAAAGTCTTCCATATCTCAGCAGCTGTCTCGCATCCAATGATTAGTTGAACTACCTCATCGGCCATTGATTTGTAGAGGATGGACATCACAGACCCATTGGAGTTCTCCCACTTTCCGAACCCTAGGTCCTTCTCATCTGGTGCTTCAATTGTGCCATTCACATATCCCATCTTGTCAAGCCCACACAAATGGGCAGTCATCATCTTCCTCCAAGTACGGTAATTGGTGTCTTTCAACTTAGCACCACCAAAACCTCCACAAGAGTCTTCATTCAAAGATACCTCCACCTTTTGAACAGTGACATCATCATCCTTGCTTGACCCTTGTCCTCCCATTGAGTAGGCCGAAAAAAAAAAAGAACAGTAGAGGCTTGAAGAAAAAAACCCTAAAACCCAAATTCTAGGTTTAAAGGTGTGAATACTCTCAATCACAAGAACATAGACAAACAAATCCCAATTACTGGGTAGAAGAAAATTTAAGAGAAATTAAATTGAGAGAATTGAGAGCAATAAGAGAACAAAGAGACAAAGTCCAATACGGATCTTTGCTCTGATACCAACTTGAGAATAAGAACTATTTGAGACTTGAGAGAATAATGAGATAATTTTATTCTTCTCACAAGGAGGTATTTATACACCAAGGTTACATACACTAACTAGGTAAGTGCTAATTACAATTAAAGAGATAATTACATTCCTAATTGCATACAATAAGTACATTCCTAATAGAACAAGAATATTCTAAATAGGATACGTTGACTCACTCTAACATGACATGCAACTAGTAGTCTACATAGGAGAAAGTAATGAGATGCATCCTATAGTCTTTTTCTCTTACTAAATTATCGCACTAGAATTCTCATTAATGATAATTTGTTGGTGTTTTGAAAGTGGTGGGAAGCATGAGTTTCACCAATTCATGCCTGTAAGTTCATTTCACTTTATAGGTCAGGAGGAAATTCCTTCGAACTGGTCAAGCGACGAGTATTGTACGGACGAGAAGTATGTTATATGATTAGTGATTCATTGGGATTTGTCAAGTCTCAAGTTACTGAAACAGGAACTGACTAGATGTTTCTCTAGAAATAATGCAGTAGGCTATAAGTGTTTAAACTAGTTTTAGTCCCTTACTAGTTTAAAAATGCTTCTTTTCTGATAAATTTTTCAAACTGATTTGATGAGCATATAGGATAATCTGATGGGAAATGGAATTGATTTTTCAGTCTGAAGTTTTCGCTCACTACTATAGAAATTGAAACAGACGACGGGCAAAAATTGTCATCTAATGTGGAGGCTGACAGTCGTATATCGAGGCGCTGTCTGATGAAGGTCGATTGTAGAAAACTATCGTATGAAGGGATCGGCAGCATGCCAATTGCTTGTCGACAGCATTAGCTGTTGTGCGACTGTTATTCAGACAACAGACAACTTTAAAAACCATTGTGTGATTGTGATTAGGAGGTCGCTTTATTTTATACCCATTGTGTGACTTTTATTCATACGACAGTTTTTAAAAGTATCTGTTATCTGTTTTAAATTCAGACGACAGTATTTATTTGGGGCATTGTGAATATTGTGCACATATGATAGTTTTTTTGTGGTTATTGTTGTCCTAATAGAATGATTCAATGCATTGTATATGCTGGAAGCCTGGAACTGAAATAAAAAATGATCAAATTAACAGTAGTTGATCAATATATAGAAGAAATTGTTATGATCCACATCATGCACCAAAATAGATTGTGCAAAGGTAATCTTTCATCCACAAAAGGAGTACATCTAATACTACTCTCCTAGCAATACACATCTAGAAATTTACTTAAGGAGTCTAGCTTTGAAAGATTTGGTGCACTCATGACCTCATTGGAGTGTAGCTTTGGAAGCTTCTGTAGGAGCTTTTTGCTCTCTTTCTGTAGTTCCAGCTACATATAGATCAATAGTTCATTGAGAGGTACACATGCCAGAACAGAAACTGGACCAATATGGGTAGAACACTAGTTACATCTGCAATTCAATTATACCCTTTCTCACTAGTCAATGCTAGGATCATGTACCTGAGATTAGAAAAAAGGAAACAACAGACTTATTCATATATGTGGTCACATGTATTGCAACCTGCAGAATAGAGAATAATACTAAAAAGTTCAAACAGTACTCATGTATTCTTTTAGCATCACATGTTTTGTTGTCATGGTGACCAAAGTGCCTCAGCATCAAACAAGTTATTTGTCGTCAACATAGAATGCAGATGATACAATTGCACTTTCAGATCAAAAATACCAAGTTCAATATATATTATGAATCCAGGAAATCACTGGTTTGCATAGTGACTTGAGGGATTTAAATAAACTTCGGAAGGATCCTAAGAATCATAGGCATAACAAAAAAGGAAAAAAATGACTGTAAATTCCTAATCAGATGAGATGAAAGAATGCATACTTACTTCGGTATCCCTATTATAACCTTTAAAGCACCTGCTCCAAGTTGCAGACCTATATACTGCATGGCCATACCAAAAGCTATACCAGACCCGAGCCTAATAACTATACCACTTTTAATGTAGGTATCCAACTAGAATGTCAAATATGAATCTTCCTTCGATTAGTTCCTACATATACCAAGCATAAAAATATCATCAAAGCAAGACATAAATAAATAAATATAACTACTGCCAGCTTTATAATTTCAATTTTCATGTTCCTTCCTAGCTAATCTAGTGAGCTATAGTTCAACTACTCCAGCCAAAATGATAAGACCTCCAAATTCCACTAGAAGCCATATGTACTGTGGTCCCATCATATGTGTTCTATTCCACAACCAAATAACTTAAACCTTCACCATTTTAGCATAAAAATCACAAAGTTTCCTACTTTCTCTTTCTCCATATACTAATTGCTAGCAAATTTGTAAACTTCACTCGCATTTCACAATACAGATCACTCCTTTAACTCTTTAAGAGTGCTATACATCCCTAAAATTATTCTTAATATTTAAACTCAAAAATTGATTGAACCAAAATGAAAACAAAGCAGAAGTAGCAGTAAAACTCATACAGTGTAATGGGTTGCTTGGAATAGAACAGAGCCATCAGCAAGACTGGACCCAGTAATCTTTAGAGAATAGGTTCTTCTTCTTGTGCAGAAGGCTCCTCTGCCACTGGCATTTGATAAAGTTAGAGATGAATGCATGGGATTTGGTGAAGCTATTGATATGGCTGCCATTGCCAATGCCATCCTCATTGTCTCAAACAATGGATAACTAATAAAAATGAACTCTCAATTGGCACCCTAAACCTTGGATTTGTAGTAAAAGCTTGTTAGTCCATAAATTACTAGCATCATCATTGTGAAAAGCAAAATTGCAAAATAACTTATTTCCAATCACAACATAAGCATTAGACACATACAAGCTATACATATCAACATACACAACACATCGAACAGGTAAATGCAGTATGATAATTAACCTTTGCTGGCATGAGTACCTACCATTCATCTTTTTGAAGAAGGAACAACGGTGGGACTATGAAATTATATTTTAGCTTTTGAAGAACGAACTTTTCAATACCCATTTCCAGAAATATATCTTCTTGGATGGCAGTACAACTTCCTGCATATAGTAATAGTATATATCAGACAAGTAAAAGGAACAAATGGATGTAGTAACTGAACTGAAGATTAAAAACAAGAATAAGAAAGCCACAATATCAAATACATTTGATCTTCTCCACGACACAAAATTGTAAATCCAATTTGAAGGGCTTTCTCAGCACAACTGTTGGTCCCCAAAGCAAAGTTTGACTTCCAAACTCTACAATCAATGAATCTAACAAAGTGGGCACATACATAAATGACTAAGAGTCAAAAGAGTGTGAAGCAGCCTCTTGGTCAATAAAAGCACAACAATTCAACAAGTCCCAAAACTCTAAATAGCAACCAACTCTATTGGGCATGAATTTTACTCTAAGAAAAGCATAACAAGTGCAAATCACATTCCACAAACTATCGAAATAGCAACAAACAAGGAATTAAAACTGATCTTACCTACAATTGGCAGCAATAGCAGCAAGGCCATCAGTGGTAAAGCAGTCACAGCTAACAAGAACCAAAGACTTAAAATTCAGAAAGAACCTGGAAAGCAACTCAAGGCTTTCATCGGAGACCACCATTCTCTTGAGCCTACTACCCATTGAATTTCTTGACAGAATCACAACTAAAAACCCAAATTAACTCCAATGTTCCAAAAATAGACTGCAAACGTAAATGAAAAGGTAGAAAATACCAAACTAGCACCAAGAAATCTAGTGCTGAGCAAAAAGAGTAGCTAAAATTTCTATCAAATACCATCGAAACCTTCTTAGTTAACTTCCTGGCCCCAAATTTGTCATTTTTTCCTTCAATCCCAAATCCACATCTCCAATGTTCGTATCCAATACAGAAACCACAAAATTCAAATCCCAGTTACCCATAGTTGAATTTCATAATAAAATAACTTACCAAAAAGTCGTCTCAACCTGAATCGCAATCAAAATCCTGAAGCCTCTCGAAAATAGACTCAAATCCTAACCCTAATTAATCCGACTCTGATTTTGAAGCCCTGGAAGTCCGACATCTTCTCTCTTCGATTCAACTTTAGGTTTTCTTTCAAAATTGGTAAGCCCTGAACCCTCTGCACTTGTTTTCAAAGTTGTAACCATCGACGAAATCAACAATTACCATCGCCGAAAGATCTGAAGAACCCTAGAGGTTATCCTTTAGGTTTTCTTCCCTTCGTTATTTCCCAGATCGAATAACCTAGCTAGAGGGAGAGATAGTTTTGGTCGGGGTTTGTCGAAGAGAAAGAGTTTTAGTTAGGGTTTGTCAAAGAAGAGAGAGAGGGTTTGGGAGAGTGAGGTTTTGGCTGTAGGGAAAGAGGAGAAAGGTCTAGGTTTTAGATCTGATGGATTTTGACACCGTATAGAACAGAGAGATATGGTTGAAGTGAAGAGGCACTGATAGTTGTGGGTTTTGGTTATGGGTCTGTGTCGAGAGAGAGTGTGAGGCGTTGTCGAGAGATTAAGGAGTTGTGGGTATTTTTGTTATTCTTTTGCTTACGTGTTAGGCAAAGACTCACACAACAGAATTTTATAAAAATGTGGTTTGAATGCAGCTATTTTAAATTTGGGATCTGTCTCCAATCAATTTGACTTCCCTCTTTGGGGAGGTAGAGAAAAATGGTGGTGGGAAATCTCCCTCCTTCAGCCAAACTATTAATCAGACCACAGTTTTATTATTTTTTGTCGTATGATTAATACATGTTGGGGGGAAAAATTTGGGGTTTGAGATGGGCTTTGGCACCACTTACATGGTGGGAAACTTGCCACTCAATTTTTTAAGCGTCACACAATGGTTTTGTCCTTAAATGCCTTCTGAACTAATTCATAAGTCCATATCATAAGGCAGATTTTGTAAAAACGACATCCGAAAAAATAAAAAGTAATCAGATGATGGAAAAGTATGATGCGTCATGTGAGAGGCGTCGTTTGATTCAATTTTTGTAGTAGTGGCTGTTGCATTTTATTTTTCAATCTGATAGGATAATCTAAATTTTTCTCACTACTCTTTCTTTAACTATCAATGGTGGTCATGTTTCATCATTTATTCGCTTTTGTGATGATGGGTTGTTGGCCTGGTGAGTTTTGTGTTACTTTGATCTGATACATCTGTGATTATTTTGGTTGGTTTGCAAAACCCAGTCTTCGATCATGCTTTCTCTATTGGAGTATTTCCTTATTTGTAGATGATCTTGTTGTTTGTCTTGTTTGAATTGTGGATTGATGAAGTTGCAATGGATAATTCTGGAGATCTACAATTAGTTCCTAAAGTTTCAAGAGTTGTGCTTTCTTTTGATGGCCTGTTCTGGTCAATTGCCAAATGTGATAGATGGAGAATCTAATAAGTGAATTTGGTTTGATGAGGCTTTATGTTGATGTGCTTTCATTTTAGCAGAGAGATGGACTGATTGAAGAGCCCACTTGACTAATGTTTGTCATTGCTTGTCTTTGTAGGCTCTATGATGTACGACTTTTTTATGGAAAATGGTTGGCATGTGGCATCATATGAAGCTATCATCAGCCCCTTCAAGTACTCATGTAATCAATTTAAAGACAATTCTAATCTAGCTAGCATGTTCTATATTTGAAAACCAGTTTAATTATACTATCATTTTGTAATATGAAGTTACTTAATTGATATAATTTATTACATGAATGCTTTTGTTTACTATGGTTGAATGAAAGGATTTAATTGAAAGTATTGTCTATTAAAAGAGTGAATGAGGATATCTTTTACGACACGCAAAATGGTCTTTCATGACAAGCAAAATGGTTATGACATTGTAAAATGGTCTTTTACGACACATAATCAAAGTTGTAAAATATCTTTCACGGCGCACAAAAGAGTATTTTACGACGCACATTTCGTGTGCCACAAGAGAAATTTCTCTTTTAAGACATGGTTTTTTACGACACGCTTCTTTGTACAGTAAAAAAGTCATTTTTTACCATGCACATTGTGTGTCATAAAAAAATAATTTTGTTGTAGTGTATCGGAATCTAGCTTTGCGGTGGCATTTAGATGATAAGTTTTTTGGAACGTTCCTATTAGTGTTGATTCCAAAAGGTTTCCATCTTCCGAAGCATTTAGGTATCCGAAGGCTCGCAAGTAATTTCTGAGCTCATGAAGATCCAGAGTCTGGCTGTCTCCTTCTTGAATTGACTCATGAACCGCTTAAGCTTGCCTTGAAAAGTTGAAATTGAGAGAAGGATGAGTAAAGCTCCCAAAACATGAGAGAGAATTTTTTGGCCATTGGCTCTCTAAGAAAACACTCTAGATGGTGTAATAGCTAGTGTATATAGTCAGTTATACATACTAGCAGCTCTTTCTTGCAGGGGATGTATAGCAATTAGTTTTGACCAATTGCATACATATTTAGGCATTCAATTAAGGTCATTATTTTATTGCTTTTTGTTTACGTTATTACTTTGTATCTAGGAATTGCTTGGTATTGTATACGAAAACAGAGATATATGCATGGTCAAGGCAAATTCAGTTGTAGATTTAATTCTAATTAATTTAATAACTCTAATTGACATTCATGAACTAGGTATAATGAAGAGTATTCAGATATATGTCTAGCATAATTAATGATTTTTTGTATTACAAGTGATTAAAACATGTGCTTACACATAAATTAATAATAGAGTGATCCATCGTACCATGAAAATACCTAGCGCTCTGCTAGGGCTGGGAGAGCGCCGCCTCCGGCTTCTCTATACCTTTCTCCATCATCAATGGAGTACTGTTCCGGTGTCATTCTCGTTGTTGGTTTTTTCACGCACAGCTCCTGTCGTGCCCTGTATCGGGTCGTGGTTCGCATCTCGGCCTGTGGCAAGTTCTTCTGTTAATATTTGGGCTGATCGTGTGTCGTGTCAATAGGAAGAAGCCATGGATGTGGTGCTTTCCCAGATCCTGTCTGCCTGTAGGGCTTCTCGTCAGAACTGGGAAGCTGATTTCCCATTCTGGATTGGGACGGCGTTGAGATTCTGACCAAGCCGGGCTTGACTAAAATCAGGTTTAGGGATGGCGGCGAAGTGGTTGGGCGAGGAACTCGAGTTGGACTATCGTGGTGGTGGGGAGCTGCTGACACGGGGTTTGTCGGGGTCAGGCTCGGCTAGTTAGAGCCTCTCCGATCTGAGAGGGGATTGGGTATGGCGGAGCAATTTCGCAGCCCCGGGTCGAACCAAGATCAGCGCTAAGGAGGGCGGCGCCGGTGAATATGTTTGGCATTGAGGCGACGAGGGTGGGATCGGTCTGGGCAGGATCCGCGTTCCGTCTGGTGGTATGGGTGGCAGAGGGAGGCTTCGAGTTGGTGGGGCTGGGATACCCTTTCTGCAACGAAGAACAGTGGAGCAGAGCTCAAGGACGAGGTCAGGGAAGGCATGGATGCCAAGAGTGATTTTGGGTGCCCATAGCAGGCTGTGGACATGGGCCTATGCTTTGTTGGACTGCCCAAGGGTTTTGGAGTGGGTTTCATTCTTAGGGCTTTGCAAATAGTGTATGAGCCCATTGCTGTTCGGGTTCGCATTTGGGATCCAGGAGACTTTCTATGGATCTTAAATTCTTATAAGTTTTGGATCTACTGCTTTGGTTAGTTAGGTAGAAGATTGCTCCTTATTCGGTGTATTTTGTTGCATGGAGTGGGCAAGGTCGGTTACACTACCGCCGGTTACCTTGATAGAAGGTTACCCTCTATTCGGCATATATCTTTGCGTGGAAGTATGGTTGACCATACTATTGGTACCGTTTTACATAGCTCGGATTATGTCTGGTGCTTTATCAAATGCTTAATTGCATCCCTTAGTACCCTTGTTTGGTTTTATTTCTGATGCCATGATGCATCTAGTCTTGTTCTTGTTATTTTCTATTTCGATGTAGTTCTTACATCTATAAGTTGTAATTTTTCTTATGATTATTATTAATAAAGTGGTTGACTATTTCTCTAAAAAAAAAAAAAATGTGCTTACACATTTTTTTTATAAATATTTTCGTATTTCGTAGTTTTAAAAGGGACTTATTAAATTTTCCATGCTTTTGAAGCTAAAAAATATTGCACACATACTATACATGATTTTTATATTTTTTCCGTATTTTACACATATTATTGTTATAAAAATGAATATAAACTAATATTTTAAAGTTATAAAAAATTAATTACAAATATTTTGCCGAACTTTTCAACGAACTATTTGATGAAATGTCTAAATAATACATGTATATATTTTTCTCGTAATGTACACATGTATTTACTAACTGTGATGTCCAATTTAATTAGAAAAATCCTATAATATATTTTCGTATGTTATACACATATTTACAAATGTGACAACATATCTATTGTCAGAGTGGTAAGCTTGAGTTCTATTTTGTGTAATCTTGGTTCTATCAATGGTAATTACACCAACTACAACCTTTTTACAAGTTTTTGAACAAATTCGTTGTTAATGTTATAATTTTGGTAATTAATTATATGTAAATAGTATAAATAGATAAGATAATTTTATTCTCAATGTTGTAATTTTAATTTATATAAATTGTAATTTTTATTTAAATAAATATAAAAAGTAAGTATATGATAACCATCATAGTACCATAGTTTGGCCCTTTTAATTTCTACCGATATAAAATTTGAGCTTTCTTTGAAGTATCATCATTCCGGACACTTAATATCTCATCAACTTTTAATACCTAGGATGGTACGAGTATGGCGGAAAACGACATTATTGTCAAGCCAAGGAGGGATTCTCGAGAAGAACGTCCAGACTCCAGTTATTGTTGCCGATTTCAGCGAACAGGCGTTGTTCAGTTTGGGTAATTTTGCTAATTAGTCCTTAATAGCTTTCATTTTTTAAATAAAGGGCTGATGCGGTTGCCCTCAAGTCTTGATTAATAAAACTGTCATATACAAAGAGGGGACATTGAGCCTAAACCTCTTATTACAATAAGCATCTAGAGTATTTTCCGAAATAATATCAGAAATCTCTATAGGAGACTTGTATTCTAACAAGCACTAACTAGCAAAGATTGCACAATTAGCTACTCTATTTGCTTTAACATCGCAGTGACATAGCGGAAAGATAACTCGATATGTAAACCGATTACAACATAGCATAATTAACATAAGCACAGCTTTCCTACTATGTTGCTGCCGAAAAGTAGATCTGACGACACTTAGTCTCACCCTGCCACTAAGCTGCAGCGCCCATTTGACGAAACAAATAACTCGCCGCTGACCTAGACCAGACAAGGCACATAGAGTGCATACACAGGCACATAGCCCGACTAGTCCTACACAACAAATGTAGGGTTTTATTGCTTGCATGAAGCGCAGCCAACCTAGACAACTTAGAAAAATAAAAATTATAAAAAATAAAACAGCCTGGGCCGGACCCAAACCCAAGCACAAACCCAAGAGTCAAGGATATCACAACCATAGTTTAGGGCCCAGCCCAGTTCTAATCCAACAACAGCATTGGGCAGCCGCTACCTAAACCGGGCCGCCACCGCCTGAGATAGATCGCGCTCGCTTGCATAGAACCCTCCCTTGCGTCCGGCCACCACCTGCAATGGTCCTCTATCGGCATAGGAGAAACCATCGAATTGGATTGAAAACAGCAACAGATTGTCGCCGGCCACCGCTCCACCAACCCAGTTGTCCCAAGACATTGATCTACAAGCCGTCATACCCCGATCGGAACTGGAAATACTCCCATCCCCAAACCAAAGTAGATAAAATCGCATCCACCATCCTCGTGCAACCAGACTGAAAAGAACACTCTCGGATCCGACCTCCACAACCCATCCGACCCACCACTTCGTCCTGCTAGAACTGAGCATCACCCACCCACCACTGCGAACACCCCTGCTACCTGATACCGACACCCTCGATCCAGAGCAAGAAAACCCCGATGGAAGGACCTTTGATTACTTAGCAATAGATCTTGTCCGACTACAGCGTCCATAGAGGCGTCGTCGAACGGATGTAGACAAACCTAGTTTCGCCTCCGCTCAGAGAGAGAGAGAGAGAGAGACGTTGTCCTTTTTTCAAGGTATTCTTTTATGCGTCCTTAATAGTTTTCTTTGAAGTATCATCATTCCGGACTCATAATATCTCATCAACTTTTAATACCTAGGACAGTACGAATATGGCAAAAAATGACGTTATCGTCAAGTTAAGGAGGGATTCTCGAGAAGAACGTCCAGACTCCCGTCACCTTTGCCGATTTTAGCAACCAGGCGCTAATTAGTTCGAGTAATTTTGCTAATTAGTCCTCAATTTTGAAATAATAACAATTTTGATCGCTAATTGAGATCAGTGAAAATAGAGCTGGTACTGCAAACAAGATCTAGTTTTTTCTTCCCTCCTTATCTTTTCCAGGCCCCACTAAGGTAGTTCCTATTCCAACTCTTCCTTGTTCTCATTGATGCTATTTCTGTTGGTCTGTTTTGATTTGGGTTTTTGGGTGTAAAATGGACCTAGATGGCTTAGGAATCCTACACATTTAGATCGTAAAAAATAGACAGCAGGGAAGTGTTTTACAACACTAATCTATCCTAGCGGCGGATGCAGGAATTTATGTTCGTGGGGGTGAAAAAAAAACTTAAACAACCACAAAACCAAATTTCAATAAATGAAACAAGGCTTTAATTAATAAATTTTCTAGCAAATAAAAAGATACATTTTTGATAATGCATTTCGCAAGGAGGAGATCACACGTTCCAACTTTACCTGTTTCTATTCTGTCAACTACCAAAAATATTGATATCTGTCCTATTACTGAAGCATGACTCCATTAAATCGTTTTAAACAAATAAGCAAGAAATTTATAGAATCATGATTCTATTACCACCTGCGGCTATCTCCTCATCTTCTACATAAACCCAGCCCTTCATCATTTCATCTATAGTCCAAAGAATCTACCAACTCAAAATCTCACATATATCTCTTCATGACAAACAACCATTACTATAATTGAGTTACGAGAACTAAATACATTTGAACAAAGACCTTTAAGAGAATTTAAGGGTTTTGTGCTTGATTTATCCCATAATAAAGCACCAGTGTTTGCGATTTGATTCGTGGGTTTTGTTTTTAGATTGTGTTAATGCTTAAGATTTGAGCGGTAGCCCAAACCCTTGGTTAATGCTGATCCGATGGGCGGATCATTACTTGTAATGTTTTCTGAGCTTCAGCCACCTGTCAAGTGAAATACAAAGGGTGTCAGAGGGAGACCGCGCTGGGTGGTTTTCTCTTCTCCAATGCCTAAGTTAGTCAATGTATTTGTGTTGACAGAATGACAGTAGGTAAGTAATCAATGCGTAATCAATGAGGAGAGAGGAGTGAACCTTTTATAGGTGAGTAAGAGGCAGACCTCTTCCTTGTTATCAATGTGGGACTAATATGCATCAGTTCCTAGTTTATGGAGCTTCTGATGTTGCCTTGGCGCGGCGCGTGGCGGTGCATCAGCGATGATCTGGGAGGGAGCCGGGGCTTGGGTGGTAGCCTGTCTGGTGGTGATTCCGTAGGTCATACCGTTGGTTGTGGTTGGTACCGCTGGTGTTGACATGAGCATGGCTCATTCATAGCTAATTATGCTTGCAAATGCTTATGTAAGTACGAGTCCCCCAAGTCCCCAGTCAAGGAGGACAATCTTGGTTGGGGAGTTGCCTAGCAGTTTGAAGCGTTACTTCCGCTAGACTTGCAAAAGCATAATTAGCGTCAGTGTGTTGTCAACCATGGACTTACCGAGCAAACGCTTTATACCCTTTCGGGTGGGCCCCTGCTAGGCCCCCCAGGGGGTCCCCACTCCCCGGCTAAGATAGACCTACGTTTGGCCAGTGTGTTGTTTGTTGAGGGGGAGTTGCACTGAGCAGAGGGTGTTGGATAGCGAGCCCAATCTTTGATACCCAAGTGGCAGGGGTCAACGTGCCTGATCAGGGCCATCAATGACTGTTGACATGTCCCCTTGTCCTAGAGGATAATGGGTTGACTGCAACACTGTGTGGCAGTAGTTTTCCAGGAGAGGCGTTGCCTCAGGAATCACCGTTGGCAGATATCCCGCCGCTGATGGGGAGCGGTTTTAAGCTCCATGAACGGTGTTGAATTCAACAGAGAAGTTCCGCTAGTGGAGTTGAACGTAGCGGAGACTATCTCACTCGCAAGATGAAAAAGGAGAAGTTCCGCTAGCGGAGACTGTCTCACTGGCAAGATGAAAATGGGGAAGTTTCGCTAGCAGAGTTGCGTGTAGCGGATACTGTCTCACTTGCAAGATGAAAAGGGGGAAGTTTCGCTAGCAGAGTTTCGCGTAGCGGATACTACCTCACTTCCAAGATGAAAAGGGAGAAGTTCCACTAGCAGAGTTGTGCGTAGCGGATACTATCTCACTTGCAAGATGAAAAGGGAGAAGTTCCGCTAGCGGTTGAGCGTAGCGGATACTGTCTCACTTGTAAGATGAAAAAGGAGAAGTTTCACGTAGTGGCATTTCTTGACTATTGGTGTTATTTTTCGATGGTTACTTCAGATAGACGCTTCGTCTGACAGCTGCCTACACGTGGTGGGCATGCATTGGGTTAGCGTGTGGGATAACATCTCCTCAGGACGCCCTCCTCCTTGCCATTAGTGCGAGTAATTATTGATTTTGTGACCGAGGCGACACCTCGGTTAACGACCTAGATTTGTCTGATGTTGTCGTCGCGTTCAAGCTAGGTTCGCGTTCAAGCTAGTAATTTTGAAGATTCTCGATTTGCAAATCGTATTATGCTCAGAGGGAAGAGTTGTCATTGGGAAGAGCATTACTTTCAAACACAGCAAGGGTTTTGCGACTTCAGGTTGGTGATCTGAGCCTCATCTCCGTTTTATTGCTTTATGTTTTTTTTTTTGGTACTTGATTACACGTATTTCTATACATGTAATTGTATCTAAAACACTATAAATAAGTTAATCCTCAAGTCAATTATTATATAATTAATCCATTTTTATTTATAGTGTAGGAAATAAACGGAATTGCGAAAATCAAGTGGAAATGGTGTAAAATTGTGTAAATTGGAGTATTCAGACAAAATGACGAAATAGTCGATGCCGTCAACCATAGTCAATACCGATTAAGGAAGCGGAATCCAAGTGCCTTAAAGTATGGGTAGAAGTATATGGAGAAGAGAAAAGGAAGGAAAAGAAGAAAAAATCAAGTGAGAAAGTTATGTTAATTAATCATTGATTTGACTAATTAATTATTCATTTGATTAATTAATTAATCCATGATTAATTAATCATGTTCAGCCATGGTCATATTCAGGTGCAGCAATAATCAAAGCTTTGTGTAATTAACTTCAACCGCTTATATGCCAGCACGTGGCAACAACTTACTTTCCCTCTCTCTTCCCACGTGACGTTATCCTATCAATTTCTACTCTCTTCAAAACGGCAGCCACCACCTTAATTATTAGCCTCTCTCTTCGAGTAGCGTCACAGCCTATATATTGATTCAACCCTACAGAGGCCGCAACAATCAATAGCACCTACAACGCCGACACCACACCAAAAAGAAAGGCAACCCCTTTGGGGTGCTCTCTTTCTCCTCTCCTCTTTTCCTCCTCCATTTTCCTTATTTTCTTTAGTTTATTTTAGGAATTTGAAGGACTACTCACATAAAGCTGCAAGGATCCATCAAGGGGCTCAATCTCCACAAGATTCAAGATTTGGGTATTTTGTGGGGTTGTAATTCAAGACTAGTCATGCTAGCTTCATAGCTATTTGTGACTACCCTTATTTTCTCCTACACTTCTATACTGTTTTATCTTTGAATTTTGTAATCTTGATGTCTATTATTCTGGGTAGTGAGTAGTTTAATTTTGGGAGTTGGGGTTGTGAAGCCCTAACTCATCTTGTGTAAATATTGATGCTTTAAATGAAATAAATGCAATTTCCCTTGTGTATGCTTTAAATCCGAATTTATTGGTCCTTAAAAGCATGTTTCTAGGCTTTGTCACCCTTTGAAATTATGTTGTGGGCAATTGTGATGAATAGATTGATAAATTGACAACTTATTAGTCTTGTGGCATCTAGGATTTAAGTGTGGTGACCATTAGCTAAACTTGCTTGGTTCTCTATTATCTTGCTCTCCAGGCCTCTAATTTTGGATATTGCACCCTTGACCGGCGTAAAGCCAAAATTAGAGAGTTGATTGTGGCCCTAACTGGCATAATCAATACACCGAAAGGATAATTGGTTTAGTAGCCTTAACTGGTACTAGATACGGGACTTGACACATATAGGAAATGCATGCATTTGTGAAATTGTCATTGATATTTGCAAGATAGTTCGTGTGAATCATCCGAAACTCCCATGTTTCTATTAATTTGAAATCCGAATTTAATTTTCTTGTTCATTAATTAGCTGTTTAGTTTACTTTTCGGTTGCATTTAATTTAGTTAATTCACAATTCAAAACTTCCTACAATTTTCGACTCATTTGTGCATATCCACCACTAGGCTCGTAGTTTTGATTAGGCTTTCATCAAAGCCGAGCATTGCTAAGGCTTGGTACCTTAGAATAGCTTTTTTATTTATTTTCTTTTATTTTTCCTTTATTTGCTTAGTGACTCTAGTTCCAACTACCCAAGGATTGTGGGTTAGCCACTAATCCCCGTGGTACGATAATCTTGGGCTTAATACTTCCCTATCTTGACAATGATTCATACGCTTGCGAGAGTATGTGAATCAAGTCAATGGCGCCGTTACCGGGGATTAGAGTTTAATAGCCTTAATCCCTTGGTAAATCGGTTCTTTAGGTCACTCTAGCATATTTTTATTTCTTCATTACTAATATATATATATATATATATATTTATATATAGTTGTTGATCTAAATAGGTTATTATATTTTGTGTGCTTATTCTTCTATTTTTTTTGTAATTTTTGGTTACTAATCTCACTTGTGGAAACTCATAGGCATATAATTTTCTCACATTGAGTTATGGATCGATGGAGCTATGGATGGGATGACTCGAGGGGATATGAGGAAGAAAGTTTCTATGGTGGAGGTCATCAAGTGTGGAATTCTCATGCAATCGGTTCTATATCCTCTTGCAATGGAACTTGTGCTTTGTGTAATTCTCCGTGGCATTCACCTTTTGAGATGGGCATGTATCAAGAGATATTTGTACCCGATGCATATTCACAAGATGAAGCTCATGAGCCTAGTAAGGAATTCGTTGAAGGACTACTAGCTCAATTGCACGCCTCCCAAGCTTTATTACAAGCCTCCCAAGCTAAAATTTCACAAGAGACCATGGTTCCCGAAGCATATTCTCATGAGCAAGCATATGAGTCTAGGAGGCCTTCTCTTGAAGAATTGCTAGCTCAATTTCAAGCTTCCCAAGCCTAATTGCAAGCCTCACAAGCTCAATTGCAAGCTTCTCAAGAAATGTTTGCACATTCCAATGAGCAACTTGAAGCAAGTTTTGCACAAGAGTCACCCTTCGCCATTTATGAGCATGAGTCTTTTTTTTGACCAAGTGGAGCCTATTTCAAGAGAAGAGGTACATATCAAGCATCTTGAGCAAGAGTTGTTTATGCAAGTTGAAGATGATTATAGTGATGTTGATGTACAAGCAAGTGAGCTTGGTTATGAAAGTTTCAATGCAAGTGGGGTGAGAGACTACACTTCGGCAGAATGGGTACAATATTGGAAATCTAAGATTCTAAATGAAGGTGAGATATTTGAAGATGATTCTAAAGAAGATGATGTCTTGTCTAGTGAGGAGGATGCGGAGTTTGAAGTTATACACCATAATCCCATATTCATTGAGGAGGATGCAGAGCTTCAAGTCATATACCATAATCCTTTATTCATTGAGGCTGATGTTCCCAAGGAGGAAGAAAGTCATTCAATAGCTTGTGATGATGAAGAAGTTGAAATCCAAGGACTTTCTCTCCTCCCACATCCAAAGAGATCCATCATGAGCTTCCCAGGGTGGAGACTAGAACATTGAGCACTTATGTTCTTAATGCGAGGATTGGGAGCAAGGTACTTTTACCTCCCAATCCACCATCAAGTGGTCAATGTTTCTACAATGAGGTGATGGATTGGAAAGGAAATTGAGCACTTGCACTCACCCTTTCCCATAACTCTCAAGAGCTTCTACCACCTATTGTTCCTATGAGCATTATTTCTACAACACTTGAGAAGGAGAAGGCAAGGAGATTGATTCATAGAAGAAAAATCGAGAAGAAGGGGAAGATTAAGAAGCTACACTTTTAGCCACCAAATGGAGTATTCTTATATAGCTCTTGGTCTTGTCTGTATGACACATCGATGAGTCCCTTAGCCCCAAACAATAGGGTGATCGCACTTGAGAAGTATCCACCTTGACAAAGATCATGTTCTATAGACCGGCTTGGGGTCTTTAAAAACAAGCGCTTTTAGGGAGGTAACCCTAGGTGGTTTTGAAATTTCTTGGTTTATTTTGCATCAATAAGGTTATTTAGCTATCTTTTTGGGAGGATGGGAGGTGTTCGGAGTTGGAAGTGTGAAGAAAGAATGAATGTGATAGAGAGCAGTTTCTGTCCAGAAATTTTAGTTCATTTTGGGTGACTAAAGTTTCAGATTTACTTGTTATTTTGATCTTAATTTTTTTGTAGACATTCCAATATGTGTCTACTGTCTTGTATCAAAATTTCAGCCACTTTCAGTCACTGGAACTCCAGTTATTTAATGGTCAATACAAGGAGGTCAGAACAGAGACAGTTACTGTAGAGTGACTTTGGGAAGCTACACCCTCTACGTATAAAGCAATTTGGAGCTACAATTTTTCAAAGATGTATATTCACATGTCCTCTATATTCTGGAAGACAGTTTTTAATTTGAACCTTCTTACCTTCAGATATTATGTTCCAAGTGACAAAGGTCAGAAACAAGGCACAGCAGAAACTGCAGAACAAATTATTGAGTTTGGAGGCCAACGATTTTTGATTCAGAAATTATATTTCAGTGAAATTTTACCATCAGGTAGATTTATGAGTATAGTTTAATATCCCATTGGTCTCATCCTCTTTTCACCTCTGGAGCTTCAGATATTACAGTTTTGGTTACTGAGGGTCAGCAGCAGACTTCATTACAAGCTGGCAACTTTGACCAGCTATAGTTTTCATCTCAATTGGAGAAAGATGGCTTCCTTTATATGGATAGAAATCTCTCTGAGTCTACTTTCCTTTCCAAGCAGTCTCACTTATTTATCTCTTTATGAGTTTGAGATATGAGCATTTGAAGACATAAAGGTTATTGCTAGAAGTTTTCTGCACTCACTAGTTTTGTTCACTCGGGTTGATTGGACTTCTTTGCACTTTCATTTCATCTTTGGAGGTTGTTGTGAGATGTGTTGGATGTGGTCAAGGCCATGTGCTTAATGGAGGACTCTTTTCCTTATTCTTTGAAGTGGTTGTTCTGTGACGCATTGCTCAAGGACATTTATGTTCTAAATGGAGTCGATCTTTTCATGAGCACCTAGAGCTAGCTTGGAGCATACGTTAAGAAAGTCAAGGTCTTGCGCCTTGAGGTTGGTGTCTTATATTAGTCTTCTCTGAAGGTCGTGAGCAATGGAGGTGTCTACAAAGGGGGTTTTCTAGAACTTTACTCCGCATTTAGATTTTTATTTTCGTAGTTAATTTTTGTGGGTTTCGCCCGGACTTCACTCTCATGCCTAACTCCGACACGGATTTAGCTTTCAAGCTCACTATACAACATTGAGGACAATGTTGGTTTTAAGTGTGGGGGTGAGGGCACGGGTGCCCTATTTTTCCAACCTCAATGACGAGACATGGACTTAGCTTGTTATGATTGTGGATAGATTAATCATGATCTAGGACTTTAAATTTGTTTTGTGATTGAGTGTATATGTGATCTATGCTTGATTATATGTGTGCACATAGCCTATGTTAGGTTCGTTCATCATAGTTAGAGAAGCATATAGATTATTCGATAAACTTGCATGCCTTATTTATGAGCTTTTGAGCCTAATATCTATAGTGTATGCATCGTTCATTCACTTATTTTTTCATGTGTATACAATTTCATGACATTGTGTATTTAGAACTTGCTTGAGACCTCTTGAGGCTACTTTTAGCTGTTGAAATAAAAAAAATATAATATAAAAAAAATGCAACAACACGGCAATTATTTTCCAGTTTGATTATGCTGCAATATCAAGATACAAGATAGCTATCAAAATTCAAATAGTGGTCAAAGCAAGAGGTTTGTCAAAGTTGGAGGCATTCACGTCTAAATTCAAATCATGCTATACAAATTTTTGGGGGTTTATTTCAAACTGAATGCAACAGAATCTATCTGCTATACATGACTTGCCATGAGATAAGCTTATTTGAAATTCAAATTCAAGGCACGATCCTATCTTCGACACACTCTATAAAAGCAAGCATAGTGCTAGAATGAAAGGCGGACGGAGAAAAACACATCAAGAGGAAGGCAAAGCCCTGCTGCAAAGGAGAGAAGAAGAATCCAGCAACTTTGTTCGAGGGAGGAGCCGGGAAGCAGACGCTAAAAGGTTGATGCCTCTCTGACCTACCAGTGCTACTTCTTGTTTTTTTTGTGCAGTGTCTCTTTGTTGGTGTCACCGCCATGGAGCTATGGAGATCCCCGAACGGTCGCAATCTCGTATATGATACATGTGTATCCACGAGTGTATGATCAATCGGTGGAATGTCATGAAAGTCAACAACAGTCCCTAAACCCTACAAAAATCTCCTGCTTTCTGACTTTTGTTAACCGTGATAAAGACATACGGCCTTGTAAACAACCCGAACAAAGAATTGGCCAAGCAGGACAAACCCGCTCCGCTATAGCTTTGTTCTATTTAAAGCTAAAAAAAAAAAAGAACAAGGAACAAGGCACTCTCCAGATTCATAGTCCAACACCAATGTCTACTAATGTATTGTGTGTGTGTTTCTCAAGAATCAAACAAATGGCACCACAAGTAACCGTATTCTTCCACAAGCTCCCAGCAACTAGCGACAAGGCCAAGAGAACCGGTCATCGCATGTCTTTCGTACTTAGCCACGCACCGGTCACCCGTAGCGTGACAAAGTCGAAGCTTGGAGAAAAACAAGACAAGAAAGCAGTAAAGTTTGTCAAGACACAAATTGTCAAGACCCCTTCTAAAAATGCTTTGAGAAACCAGAGGAAGAGAGTCGCCAGGGCTCAAAGAAAGAGGGATGTTGTGGCCAAGACAATCGAGGCTATTCTAGCAGAGATTGCTTAGTTGACGCCGTCCGTGGCTGAAACTACCAAGGTCCCCAAGACTCTTTCAGCCACCAAAACCCACATGCCAGCCCATTTCATGGTTGGCACAATTCCCGTCTACCTGCCTAACAACGAGAGTGTAATGGTGACCTCTACTGAGGAGAAGGAGGAAGACGAAGTCTCTGAGGCTCAAGAGTCCACCACCTCTTCACAACAAGTTGTCATCGACCCGAAGCAAATAGCTGAAGGTGTAGTCAAGGCTCTCGACGCACTAGCGAATCGTGCAGGGAGGCCGAAGGGGGCCAAAAACAAAGAATACCCGGTTTTCGGAGACGACTCTTACTCAGGGCCAATTACCCGCAACAAAGCCCACAAAATGATGCCTAGAGATACCTCTTCAGTGGGTACTACATCAGAAAATTCGGGGCAAACATGGAAAGATAATACATTCTATGAGACATTTGTAATAGAAAGGGTGTCCCAGCCACAAAGAATGCAAACTGACAACTCCTCACAGGGTTCAGAGAGCAATGAAAACAAAGAGCCTGACGGTGCACAGGTGTTGGTAGCTAACCAACAAAGCCCAAAAGAGCAGATGCAAGAGTTGTAGAGAAGGTTAGCTTAGTTTGAGTTTGAGGCAATCCGAAGGCAGAAAGAAGAGGCCAAGAGGCGTGCTGAGATAGAAGCAGTGGCAGCCAAGAAAATAGAAGAAAAGGAGGCTGAAGTAGCTGCATTGGTGGCACAACTAGACCTTATGGCCAATGACAAAGGCAAGAACAAGGACACGGCGTATCAGTTTGCAGAACGGAAGCATGAGGAAGGCGGAGGTTCTTCAGGCGGCTCAAACACATTCTCCCCGGATGACATTAAGACAATGATAGCCGAGGGGATTAAAGAATTTAAGTTATCCTTAAATCCTCCTGTGATTGGGTACAGAAAGCCATACCCTCCTCACTATGATGCCATACCTTTTCCCAAGGGGTATCAGAGACCGTCCTTCGATAAATTCGATGGAATAAATGGCTCCCCTCACGAACATTTGGCCCATTTATATTCAGCTTGTGGAGAAACTTCTTAGATGGACGCCTTTTTGGTTAGGTAATTCATCCAGTCCCTCAAGGGTTCGGCCTTCACATGGTATACTCAACTCCTGCCAGGATCAATTACCACATGGGACAACATGCAGAGAGCATTATTGGCACAATTTGTCAGCTCCAAGAAAAAGATCTCAATTATCGACTTGGCTGATGCAAGACAAAAGGTGGGGGAAAACGCCAAAGAATTCATCATAAGGTGGAGAAGCTTAAACCTCCAGTGCCCTGAGAAGTTGACCGAACAGTCTGCGGTCCAAATGTGTGCCAATAATCTGCTCTCAGATATTGCAACATTTGTTAGCACCGCAGAGCCTCAAACATTTGATGCATTGGTGTCAAAGGCAAGCAATGTAGATAGGCAGATAGCCCGCCAGAAGATAATAACCCCAGAAGTTCAGGCTGGGGAAAAGAAAGTTGATCCCAAGAAACCTACGATGAAGAAGGGGGAATCAATGGCCACCTTCATCAAAACTGAAAAAGAAGAGTGAGGGTACCAGCAACGGTCGAGGAAAAGATGAGCGACCGCGAAGACTCACATTGAAGGAAAGGAAACAAGTCAAGTACTCATTTGGCGATGATGATGTGGACTCAATCTTTGATGAGCATCTCACAGAAAAAGCCATCAAGCTTCCAGAATCGAAGCGTCCTGCTGAAATGAATAGGACCAATGACCCTAAGTACTGCAGGTACCATCACTTGGTTGGCCATACACTGAAGGACTGGTACATCCTCAAAGACATAGTCCAAGAGATGATCAATAACCATGAAATAAAGATCGACTCATCTCCAAACAGAATCGCATCAGCAAATGTGGTCGAAGAAAGTCTTGCAGTGGCTACTTCACCAACAGAAGCTGTAATGGCCTCTCTACCAGAGGGTGCTATACATGTGGCTTTTCAAGTGGACAATGAAGTTAAGATTGTTCACGCATGCCCAGATATGCCCCGACCTAGAAATCCGAAAATTCCAAGTCTGTATGAGCTAATGACTGCACCAAGTTTGGACATTTGGGAAGATTCAGAAGAGTCAGATGGGTCAGCAGACGAGTGGAAAACATTGTCTAAAGTGTTCAAGCACCGCCCTGTCAACATTGGGTCCTCCGCTCAATCAGGAGTTAAGATCAGGGGAAGGCCGTCCTTCAAAAACAAGAAAAAGAAGAAGAGAGCGCCCAAGAAAGTTCAGACCCTTAAAGAAGAAGAATAAGAACAACCACCAAGGGTGCCAATCACTCTTCGAGAATTCTTACCTAAAGAACTTCTTGGAGACGGACAACAAGAGGATGGTGAAGAGGTGCTTGACTCTTGTATGGTCACCATAGAGGGTTCTAAAGGATCGGATACCGAGGCAGACGACCAAATTTCAGATAGGTCAGAGCCTGAGGTTAATAAGATCACTCTACGCTTTGGTTTGAGTATTCCAGGGGCTGACAAGCAGAAAGAAGTTAATGTCCCATCTGGTAGCCCAAAAAAGTCAAAGGCGAAAATTGTGCCAGAAAACACGGCGGACAGGACTGCAATAGCTTCGACATCGAAGAACTCTAAACCAGAATAGAAAGGGAGCCGAGGAAGGGAGTCATCACACAAATGCAAATACAATGTGTTGGCTCACCTGAAGTGTGTCTCGGCTATGTTAATTGTCTATGATGCACTGCAGATGTCAAAGGAACTGAGGGAAGCACTCATTGAAGCTTTGATGAGCCCTGACATGTATAAGGAAGAAATTGCAGAAGTTGCCATAACCACTCCAAGAGTTTGTACCAACTGCATAGAGTGCATTACCTTTGGTGAAGAAGATCTTCTGTTAGGATCCGAGTACCACAACAGACCTCTCTATGTGATAGGACTTGTGGGCAATATGACTCTCAATCGGATTCTCCTTGATGGTGGCTCAGCTGTAAACCTTATGCCACTGAAGACGCTCCACATGATAGGGATGAGTGCAAAACAACTATCCCCATCCATGTTGACAATCCAAGGGTATAATCAATCTGGGCAGAAAGCCGTGGGCACCATTGTACTACAGATGGAAATTGGAGAATTATACTCAGACGCCTTGTTTCATGTGATTGATGCTCCAACATCCTTCAACATACTGTTAGGGCGACCTTGGCTCCATACATATGGCACTGTTCCTTCGACTCTACATCAATGCTTCAAGTTTATTGCAGATGGGGAGGTAAAAAAGATACTGGCAGATGTAGATCCTTTCAAAGGCGAAGAAGTTAACTATTCAGATGCCAAATTCTACAAACCTCCGACCTTTAGTTTTGCACAGCCACCAAAGACTGGGTCACTAAAGGATAGCGCAACTGAACAAAAGGCCGAAAAAGAGAAGCTTGAAGCTGTGAAGCCACCAAAACCTGTCCGAGTTAAAGTGACAACCCCAAAAGATGAAAAGCCAACGAGCTCAAAAGCAGCAAAGCCCAAAGTGATCTTCAAATACTCAAAGAAAGACCAGCGAGAACCTGGGCAAAAGGCACTAGTTCCTGTCAGGGATACGATGGAGGCGCTCATGACAAGCTACACCAAGCCTCTTCACAAGATTGATCAGTCTATCCCAAGAGACAATATGGTAATCTCCACAGTATTTGGGAATAATAAGGGCCAGAACAAGCGCCTTGTCTCTTTCAGAAGTACATCATCTACTTCAGTAAGGGTAAAATCTAAGAGGTTCAAAAGCAACCAAAAGAGTAATGCACTCAGGATTACGGTTCAGCAGGTCAATGGCATGCTTAAGGCAAAGATTCCCGAATAAGAAGCTCCCGAGGTAGAAATTTTTACCGATCATGAAAAGACTATCTTCCAAGAGGAACAAGTGGCAGAAAAGCCATTACGTGTTTCTGTCTTTCAACACCTAGGGAGGAAGGATCCACCCCGCGTTCCAGTCTTTCAGCGCCTAGCAATTGAAGATCAGCCTCATGTCTCAGCTTTCCAGCGTTTGGGCAAGATTCCCAACAAACCGCAAGAAAACAGAAAATAGAAAGTTAAACGACACACAAAGGTAATCTTCAAGAAGCCTGTGGACTCTATGATAAATGAAGACGCAGAGGGGTAAGTATCAGTAAACTGTGTTTCGTTTGAAGAGGATCCAGACCAAGAGCAGACTCAAGAATTCATTGACACTGCCTAGCTTGCTCCCCCACAAATGGAAGATGGAGGACAAGCAACCATTGATGACCTCCAAGAGATCAACCTTAGGACAACTGAAAACCCAAAACCTATATTTGTGAGTGCTCTGTTGACTCCAGATGAATTAGAAGGCTACAAATCTCTTCTCCAGGAATACAAAGATGTCTTCGCCTGGGGCTATCAAGATATGCCTGGTTTAGATCCAAAAGTGGCAGTTCATAAGTTAGCAGTCTCATATCAGAAACCCTGGGTAAAACAAGCTCCTCGATGCTTCCGCCCAGAGCTCGCTGTCCAGATCAAGGCTGAGGTTGATAAGTTCATTGACGCTGGCTTCTTCCGAGAAGTTAAGTATCCCACATGGTTGGCAAGCATCGTCCCTGTTAAGAAAAAGAATGGACAGATCCGCATCTGCATTGATTACAGGGATCTTAATGACGCATGCCCAAAAGATGAGTTCCCACTCCCAATCACGGAGCTATTGGTTGATGCCATAACAGGATATGGTGCATTGTCCTTTATGGATGGCTTTTCTGGCTATAATCAGATTAAAATGGCACCGGAGGACGAGGAACTCACTGTATTTCGTACACCAAAAGGCGTATATTGCTACACTGTAATGCCCTTCGGTTTGAAAAATGCAGGCGCAACCTATCAGAGAGCCATGACAGTCATCTTCAGTGATATGTTACACAACACTGTCGAGTGTTATGTTGACGACTTGGTAGTCAAGACAAGGAAAAGAAAGCATCACCTAGCCGACTTGAGAAGGGTGTTTGAAAGGCTTTGAAAAAATCAACTAAAGATGAATCCTTTGAAATGTGCATTTGGGGTAACATCTGGGAAGTTCCTTGGCTTTATTGTCTGGTATTGAGGAATAGAGATTGACCTGACCAAGATCAAGGCAATCAGAGAAATGCCTCCCCCCAAGAACTTGCGAGAGTTAAGAGGGTTACAAGGAAGACTAGCCTATATAAGAAGGTTCATTTCAAACCTTTCCGGGAGATGCCAAGCCTTCACAAGATTGATGAAGAAGGACGTTCCGTTCGTATGGGGTCAAGCCTGTCAGAACGCTTTCGATAGCATTAAGGAGTATTTGCTCAAACCTCCAGCATTAATGGCTCCCATCAGAGGAAGACCTCTAATTCTTTACGTCGCAACACTTGAGCGATCATTGGGGGCATTACTCGCACAAAATAATGATGAGGGGAAAGAAAATGCTCTATATTACTTAAGCAGGACACTTGTGGGGGCAGAACATAACTACACTCCCATTGAAAAGGTCTGCCTAGCCTTGGTCTTTGCAGCTCAGAAGCTACGACATTATCTGCTTGCTCATAACATCACCTTGATCTCCAAAGCTGACCCACTCAGGTATCTAATGTCAAAGCCCGTGCTATTCGGACGCTTAGCAAAATGGTCTCTGTACCTGTCAGAGTTTGACATCAATACGTGCCCCAAAAGGCCATCAAAAGGCAAGCTTTACTTTTAGCAGCACATCATGTACCTGATCATATGGAATTACCTGAAGACTTGCCAGATGAAGAAGTTTTCTCAACAGAAACGTCTACATGGCAGCTTTACTTTGATGGGGCAGCTAGAAAAAGGGGAGCAGGAGCAGGCATTGTGCTCATTACACCATTTGGGGGCCTAGTTCCATACTCATTCTCTCTCATGGCCATATGTTCAAATAATGTTGCAGAATACGAGGCATTGATCATTGGCCTTGAGATAGCACTGGAAATGAGGATTGACACTTTACAAGCCTATGGAGATTCTCAGCTGATTGTCAGACAAATAAATGACGAATATGCAGTCAAAAATGAGAACCTCATCCCGTACCATCAGAGGGTCAAACATCTCATGGGGTAGTTTCAAGAAGTACATATTAGCCACATTCCCAGATCCGAGAATGACAAAGCAGATGCACTAGCTAATTTGGCAGCGCCCTTGATCCTCCCAGATGAGAGAGATGTCCAAATCATAGTTGGAGAACGTCAGTTATTACCTCCTGCATTTGAACGGACGGAGGAATCCCGAGAAATACATGCAGTCTCAGTGCTCGAAGTCAAAGAAGAAACAGATTGGCGAAAAGACATGATTGAGTATTGTCAAACCAGAAAGTTGCCTAGCGATCTGAAGAAAAGAGTGCATGTGAGACGAACAGCCCTTCGATTCGCTCATTTGAATGACACCCTGCACAAAAGGTCCTTTGATGGGGTACTTCTAAGGTGTTTGTCGAAAGAAGAGGTAGCCAAAGCTCTCAAAGACACCCATTCAGGTATTTGTGGAGCTCATCAGGCCGGTCCAAAACTTGCAGCTCAGTTGAAACGAATAGGCTACTACTGGCCAATAATGATACAGGATTCAGTAAATTACGCCCGAGCCTGCAAGGCATGCCAGTTACATGAGGATTTCATACATCAACCTCCAGTCCCTCTTCATCCTGCAACTCTCTCATACCCCTTCGAAACATGGGGATTGGATGTTATAGGCGCCATAAACCCTAAATCCTCTCGCCTACATCAGTATATATTGGCTGCAACAGATTATTTCTCTAAATGGAGTGAAGCAATTCCCCTGAAGGTAGTAAGAGCAGAGGACGTTGCAAATTTTGTCAAGGCTCACATCATACATCGTTTGCAAATTTTGCAAAGATAATATCTGACAATGCCACATATTTCAAGTGCAAGGCCATAGTTACATTATGCGAAAAGTACAAAATCCAACACGCATTTTCGGCAAGTTATAATCCAACAGCTAATGGTCAAGCAGAGGCTTTCAATAAAGTACTTTGCAACATCCTAAAGAAGATGGTCTCAGGAAATAAAAGAGATTGGCATGATCATCTCCCTGAAGAACTATGGGCCTATAGAACCACCGTCCGCATAGCGACTGGTTGCACACCATACAGCTTGGTTTATGGGTCTGAGGTGGTGTTACCATTAGAATTTCAGCTACCATCCTTGAGGATAGCCGCATTACTAGCAAATCCTGATGAAAATGCTAAGATCAGACTTGCAGAACTCGAAGCACTTGATGAAAAGAGACTTGCAATCCAACAGAGGCTCGAAATCTACCAGGCTCAGATTGCAGGCACCTTCAACAAGAAAGTTAGATTCCGATCCTTTAAAGTAGGAGACTTGGTTCTAACAATCCGAAGGCCTATTATTGTTACCAGAAAGTCAAAGGGGAAGTTTGAGCCAAAATGGGAGGGTCCGTATGTTGTCACTAGAGTCTTCACTAAAGGTGCATATGAGCTTTCAAATGCAAACGAAGATTGTATCTACCCCTGCGTGAACGGGAAGTTCGTCAAGAAGTTCTTCATCTAAAAAGCTCGCTGAGCTGAAAATCTGAAAGGGTAGCCCAGGCAAAATCTGAGCAAAATAAAAATAAAAATAATAATAATAATAAAAGAGCTCGCTGGATTGAAAACCTGAAAGGGCAGTCCAGGCAAAACTAAGAGCACAAAACCCCCCAGAACTACGATGACTTGATCCCTCAAAAGGGGTACGTAGGCAGTCTAGCCTCAAAAACTAGATGCAGCCACCCAATCAAAAAATATATCTCCATTCCTGAATCAATCAGGGAAGGAAGAGATTGGTTTTTCGGTCGTTGTTGAACATCGAATGATCGAAAGCACCAGAAGAATCATACAACTGGCAATCACAAGATGCTGAGAAAGAGACCCAAGTTGCGCGTCTTTCCAAAAGAAAAAGAAAGCAATAATCTTCTTTCTACAACAAAAACCAAAGCTCTGATGCTCCTCTATGATGATTTGTCTATTATATCTGTAAGAGTTACAGCAAGCTAAAAAATTGCAACAAAGTTTACATCAGTGTACTGATATTGATTGCTGAAAGTTTGGGTAAAGTTCTTATCAAATCAAGGCACAATACAAATGCAAGATAGCCCAAGAGCTTCCCAAATCCATAATAATAAAGTTTGCTGAACACGTGTACACAAAATGAAATGGAAGATAAAATCTGATAAATGAAGCAGTGGACGTTGCTGGCCAAGCGTGAAAGCCTAATTAACATATGCATGGGACAAAAGGATGCAGCTCGTCATCAAGGCCCCTGGAAGGAATACAAGTCAAAGAAACTCTTTAAGGAGAAATCTTCTTGAAACAAATCTGAGTAAGGAGAAATCTTCTCAAGGGAGATATGAGTGAGGAGGAGTCTTCTCAAAATGATTCAAGTGAGGAGAAATCTCCTTGAAACAAATCCGAGTAAGGAGAAATCTTCTCAAGGGAGATCTGAGTGATGAGGAATCTTCTCCAAGATGATTCAAGTGAGGAGAAATCTCCTCGAAACAAATCCAAGTGAGGGGCAATCTTCTCAAGGTTGATTTAAATGAGGAGGAATCTCCTCAATAAAGATCCGAGTGAGTAGAAATCTCCTCGAGCTTGACGTAAGTAAGGAGAAAGCTCTTCGAGAAAAAATTCGAGTGAGAGGCAACCTCCTCGAGGAAAAATCTTGGTGAGGTGCAATCCCTTCTGGGTTGATCCGAGTAGAAGGGAAAAATCTCTTCAGAAGCACATAGTTCAATACCTGCAAATAGCATGAAAGCTACGAAGGCGCGACAGATGCTTCATTTACCAATCAAAAAAATTGAGGACCTGCAATGAATTCGCAACAAGCAAGCAGTCCTTCAAACACAAATCACCAGCTCCACTTCTTGAAAGTAATGCACTATCATGGGAATATGAGTAAATAATGGAGATCTTACTTCATAATAACTTCATTCTTATGCCAATTTGATAAAAGAAGCTACAAAGCAGCTTCAGTGCCGAAGTACATCAAAGCAAGACTAAAAAAAAAGAGAGAGAAAAGTGCTGCCAAAGCAAAAAAAAAAATCCTACAGCCAAGTCCATTGATAAAGAACACACCACCCTACTTGGGTTGAGCACCAAATGATGTCAAAGAAATAATTAAGTTGGCAAACTGCTCTTGCTGAGATTTGAATGAGGCCTTCACCTGCTCAAATTCTGGAAGCTTATCTTCATGGGCTTGAATTCTTTTTTGACGCAGCTCTTCATCTAGTTGGTTTTGCTCTTCAGAAGATTTTTCCAAATCATTGATCTTCTCTTCAAGGGATTCTCTTGCAGCTTCAAAAGTAGCTTTCAGTTGTTTAGCTCGTTCCATTGCCTCATGAGCCTGCTTTTTTGCTTCACTAACACTCTTCTCTATGGCTTCTAAATCTGCAAGTTCTTTTTTGAAGTCTGACAGTTGCATATTAAGAGTCTTCTTAGCATCTTGGCACTCTTCTTGGCGACGAGCTAAGTCTTGGATAAGATCAGCGTCAATTTCAGTACCTTTCTCAATGGTGCTCATTCCTCGCAAAAGTTGAGATGCTAACTCAAAAATTTGATCAACTGTCTTGGCAAACCAATCAAACCCATTTCTGCCAGACTCAAGAGTCTCCATTATAGATGTCAAAAGGGCAATAGTAGAATTAATATCTTGACGATGAACAAGTACTTCTTTAGGAGATTCAGAAGAGCTCAGCTTACTTAAAATGTCTTGTATCTCATTGATAATGAAATCTCGTTGATGCTCATTTATATTTGGGCTAAAGATCTGATATATAGACAACTGGCTCTCAATCAATGGGATGATTTCTTCACAAAAACTCTGGGAGGAGCAAGTATCTGAACTAATAAGCTCTGTGGCTTTGCTAGGAGAGTTGGAATTACCGTCAGATAATGACTTCAGCTCTGGCTCATTTAACGGTGGCTCTTTAACTGCAACTTTTGTCTCTGGGTGCTTCTCTTTTGGCTTTGATTCTCTCTGTCTTGGCATTGGCTTTCGCTCTAGTTCCTTCAACTTTAACACTGTCTCTCTGGTCTGCGGGCGTGCTCCTTTTGAATTTGACTCTGTTTCTCTAGATGTCAACTTCTGGTCTTGTGATTGTATTCTTTGTTCTTTCGCAGCAGTGGTTCTGCCACCATAAGAACTATTGCCTTTATCTGGAACAAGTCACTTCTAAACAAAGTTAGCATTATCGGCAATAACGTCATCAAAATCACTACGCTCATCTTTATGGGCTTGCTTGAGGTCTCTTCCCCTTGAATTATCAGACCTAGTACAATCCCTCTTCCTTTTGTTATCTCCTATAGAGGAAGATTTCCTAAAATGGGTGGTCGAATCTGTTTCCTCAACATCTGTCAATAAAACTTCTCTTCGCAGACTGTAAGAGACTTCTCTCAAAGATTTTACCACAAAGACATTACTTCTTTTCTCCAAAGGTTGCTTCTTTAGAGTCAAATAAACAGCAGACACGGATCGACCCAAATATGGAGCACATGCCCTCATCCACCATCTACAATACATCCAAGTGCAAGTTCCATTAAAAATAGAACGTGGGATGTAAAAACGGGCACTGGTATTAGCTCTAAGGAGTATATTTTGCGCTTTTGCTAATTCTTCAATACAACACTGTCTTCTTTTCTCAACAGCAAATAATAACTTGTTTGATGGAACTCCTTGGTCAAAACCAAACTGCCGTGCAAACCTATTTGGGTAGTATGGTTCCAGCCAAAAATCATTACCCATCCTCACAGGTAGCAAGGTAGAGCGTATGCAGACTAGGAACTCAAATTGTTCATCTGACAAGCTTTTGTCATCAAGCAAAAAGCAGCCTTTCTGTTCATTGTATGAACTTGGACGATAATCAACAGATTCGTTACTTCTGAAAGCAAGTCTAGCAGAGGTAATGTCTAAGTTCTCAGCGTCAACACCTGCATACCTGAGGATCAATTGATTTGTTAGTTCTGAAAGCAAGTCTAGCAATGGTAATATCTAAGTTCTCAGTATCAACACATGCATACCTGGCCAAATGAGGTTAACGAGTGGGTATGTCACTTGCAGTTCGGCATCTATACAGACAGGTAAAGTGCTCTCCTAACCAACCGATCACATAATGAACAGGCAGACAACCTTGAGACTCTGTAGGCCCTCTCGGATCAGTCACAAACTCACCAAGGCCTTGATAAATATAGCCTAAAACTGACGTTGCAAGAGAGACCTTGACCCCCTGGGCCATTAAGCCTGCCATATAAAAGGTTTCAGGTCTGATTCTAGAGTTATGAGAAAGCAAAACAAACCTGCTAAACCAAAATGCTAGAAAAGCAGCAAGTTCTCCTTTTGAAATATTCAGATCTGGTTTTCTACCCATAAACATATTTTGTTGCATTTGATCTCCCCGGTATGTAGTCTCACCGTAGGCTGCATATACCAAGTGTCCCCGATAAAAATGAACAAGCCATTGCCTCCAGGAAACATAAGTCTTGCTATTGGGTGCACTCAATTCAGAATGTATTCGCAGAAGTTCAACAATGGTATACGGATATCTCCCATTACAATGTAATTCTTTATTTGCAGGAATGAATTCTTCATATGGGACACCCAGGATGGGTAAGCCACCAATAAGCTTCAAGTCATACAGAGACACACTCATCTCTCCGTTCCCATGGTGTAAAGTATTAGTCAGAGGACTCCAAAGTTCACAGAATGCTTTCCATGTGTTCCCACAATAATGATAGGGGAAGCGAGAAACATCGATGGCACCGTATATTCCTGCTTGGCTCAGCTTCCCCTTGAAATGATCTAATATTGATTCTGTCCATTCCATCACTCCAGGCTCAAAGGTAGCACGACCCCGAAAGTAGAGATGAACTCCCCAGTCTTGTTTGTCTTTCAACATTTTATAAAGAATAGGGTAAAAGTTCTCTTGGTGATGAAGGAATCCCCATCCTCTTCATTATTAACTTTCTCAAGGGTGCAAGCTGGAAATATAGCACAGTAGGAGCGACAAGTCTTTATGGCTTGATCTTCAGAATCATGACTGAATGTGAGATACCCAGAATGCACTCACACTTCGCTGACCCATGTAATTTTGTCTTTCACTGAGGCATCAACTTGTACGGAACGCAATGGTGAAGACCACCTATACTCTGGACCCTCTATGGCTTCCTGCCCGCGCTTGTTAAGTGCTCGTTCAGTACATATATGTCCATGTGCAGCCATTACCTGAGAGGGAACAATATACGTGGTGTCAGAATAAAACAAATCATAAAGGAGAGGGAAGTCAGGCTTTGTATATGAAAAGCAAGTTCCAAATACAAAGCTTGAGGGGGCACTGTTAAAATAAAATAATAATAATATAAAAAAAATGCAACAACACGGCAATTATTTTCCAGTTTGATTATGCTGCAATATCAAGATACAAGATAGCTATCAAAATTCAAATAGTTGTCAAAGCAAGAGGTTTGTCAAAGTTGGAGGCATTCACGTCTAAATTCAAATCATGCTATACTGATTTTGTGGGGTTTGTTTCAAACTGAATGCAACAGAATCTATCTGCTATACATGACCTGCCATGAGATAAGCTTATTTGAAATTCAAATTCAAGGCACGATCCTATCTTCGACACACTCTATAAAAGCAAGCATAGTGCTAGAATGAAAGGCGGATGGAGAAAAACACATCAAAAGGAAGGCGAAGCCCTGCTGCAAAGGAGAGAAGAAGAATCTAGCAACTTTGTTCGAGGGAGGAGCCGGGAAGCAGACGCTAAAAGGTTGATGCCTCTCTGACCTACCAGTGCTACTACTTGTTTTTTTTTGTGCAGTGTCTCTTTACTGGTGTCACCGCCATGGAGCTATGGAGATCCCCGAACGGTCGCAATCTCGTATATGATACATGTGTATCCATGAGTGTATGACCAATCTGTGGAATGTCATGAAAATCAACAACAGACCCTAAACCCTACAAAAATCTCCTGCTTTCTGACTTTTGTTAACCGTGATAAAGACATACGGCCTTGTAAACAACCCGAACAAAGAATTGGCCAAGCAGGACAAACCGCACAAATCTTCAGAGTTGGTGCTGGAGAAGAAAACTTACCCTTGATGTTCTCTTGGATGTCCTTCTAGCAACCTGTAAGCGAGGAGGAAACAAATCAGAAAACTGAGACCATGCTGTGAGGTAGAAGCTTTCCCACTTCTCGATAAGAACATTGAACTCACCTTCTCCACCAAATCCCGGCGATGAAATGGATGTTGCTGTCAAAGTTCCTGCTTGTACTTGCTGTCAAAATCCTTGCCTGCGCTTGTACTTGCAGTGTTCAAAAAAGGCTCTCGGGCAGTGGATTCTAAAGGATGGCAAGGAAAAGGGAAAAAAAGAAAGAATTTTGTCTGGAAGAAGGAGAAGACGACAATCTGAAACCATGATTCTCAGAGGATGCTCCGCTATAGCTTTGTTCTATTTAAAGCTAAAAAAAAAAAAGGAACAAGGCACTCTCCAGATTCATAGTCCAACACCAATGTCTACTACGTGGACTCTTCTCAACCAAAAGAAAACAGAAGCAATATTCAAAATATGGTAATCTACCTTGATTATTAACATGTGGCTTGAGTTGTCACCTGCACGTTAAGCCACATAATAGTTAGTCATGGTAGACAAGCTTTTGAAGCAAAAATAAGAAGACAAGCGGTGGTGAAAAAAAAAAAAGCAATAAAACTTTGAGCTTTGATGTATAAAGAGACAAGGCCAAAGTGATGATGATGATATCCTCTGTGAAGAAATTCTTGGCGGTGGGAAACTCAAAAATACACATAAAAAACAAAAGAATCTCAAAGCATGATTTCAAAGCATGAGCATCCAATTATATTGTGCTGCAAGTTTCTAAAGTTTGTAAAAGGTGTGAAAAGCATGCTATAGTTGAATGGCAAGATGACAAAAACACAAAGTATGCAGCTGAAACGATAACTCCAAGATTGAATCGGTGGTCTACGTGGACAACAAACAAATGCCCAAAAAAGAAGAAGAAGAATGGGTCAATTAATTATGTGTTCACAGAAGGAGGTCGTACCAGAAAAGCTGCACCGGCCTTACGCCAATAGCTGCAAAAGGGATCTGTACCTACACCGGCAAAGAAATTAAATCCGCTCCGCATTTCAATTAATCAAAACCCAGGGAGAAGAGAGAAGAAAGTTGGAGGCTTTACCGGTTCAAGCTTCCCATTAAGAATGCAGCATTGCCTGCATGGATCCCGCTATTTATGAAGGGCCAGGCATGGAGTCTCCTTCTCCTAATTAAGCTAAACCAGTTGATCTCCATTTCCAAGCCAATCTTTATCCTAAGCTGATGATCACACCATATATGTTCTCTACAGGATTTGAAGCTTATCGAGAAAAATGCCTACTAGATAGAGTTTTGGGAGTTCAGTTTGTTGAGCAGATAAAACTGGGTATAGAAACAAAGTTAAGTCATGGATGTTGCAACTTGCAAGCTTTTGGGCTCATATCTCCTACCAACTACATTTCGCAGAAGTGCAGGCCCACTCTAGAAAGCCGGTGCCATAGCTTTGCAGAACTTTGGGTTTGATTAAAGGAGGGAAAGATGGCACAAAGCCTGTTGCAGAGTCCGTGGCCCATTATGAAGCTCGGCACATTCGGGTGCCCAATTTAAATCAGTGGACATTCTACTAAAATCGGGTGTCCACCAAAATATGTTTTCTCGAAGAGTTCAAAATATATCCCTGTTGAGTTAAAAATTGGTACAAAACCGAAAATCCAAAGAGTTGAACTACAGTGGTTTGATCCCTTCACGGGGTATGTAGGCAGTCTAGATTTAAATCTGGATGCAACCGCGACCTTAACCGAATCCCAGGTTTTCTCTAGACCAAATTCACCAAATCCTTGTGACCACGAAAGTCATCCAAATTCCCATATCCAAAATGACCCTAAAGTCACCCAAACACTTAACCAAAGTTCTTTGGTGGATCATTTACCCATCAGAGCATCCAAACCTTCCCAAAAATCTGAACTACGAGTGGCTTGATCCCTTCTGGGGTACGTAGGCAGCCTGATAAACACTCTGGGTGTTACACCCCATATCTGAGAT
This sequence comes from Rosa x damascena, assembly GCA_001662545.1. NCBI lineage: Eukaryota > Viridiplantae > Streptophyta > Magnoliopsida > Rosales > Rosaceae > Rosa > Rosa x damascena. The sequence continues at coordinate 146,540 of LYNE01000237.1, forward strand.
ACCCTTTTTAATGAGTTGCATGAAATTCCTTATAGTTACCGTTCACGGTTATAATTTTAACGTTTAGGGGGTGGTTAAAAATTGACTTTTTATGA